>BRDA01070170.1:0-13521 GCA_036984385.1 Crenuchus spilurus
GAGAGAGAGAGAGAGAGAGAGAGAGAGAGAGAGAGAGAGAGAGAGACAGAGAGGCCACTAAGATGCATCATATGTTCTCTCTCTTCATTATGACGGTAAGCTGTGGAGATGCTCCTGCAGATGCTGGTAAGTGAACCATAAATCTGTGTTTAATCCATCACACTGACAGTCACCTGAGCCCTCAGAACTACATACGTTCATACTGGCACAGTCAAAGAAAGCAGAAACAGTTCATCAGCAGATCCGTATCCAGCTACAGCACTAATATCATACACACTAAACAAATAATATTGATCATCTCATGTCTCGTCTAGGCTGTATTAGATGGTAAGTGAACAATGGTTAAAGCATCCAGCCCTGAGCCACTCTGACAAGGTCCAAATACTTATGACCACACAACATGGGGCATCTCTGAAAAAGCTGGGATTGTGCAATGCTCCTGATCAGCACATGCGCTACCATGAAGAACATCCCTTCCCTAAAATTATAAATAAAAAATATATATATTGTTTTGAAAAAAGTAGCTGATGTCTTGTGAGCTTTGAGTTAAACCAACACATACATGAAGCTGCTGCTTATTTTGTTTTATTTTTATTATTGGTATTTAATTTTATTATTATTTTTTTATTTTTATCCAATTTTCTCCCCAATGTGCTTGGTATCCCATTCGTTGTCTCTCCCTATCAATTGTTATGTCTCTGATTCTAGGAGGGTGCAGACAAACACAGGCCTCCTCCAATGCATGTGAAGTCAAGCTCCGCCTCTTTTCAAACTGCTGCCAATACATCGGTGCCGGGTGGCTAACAAGCTTGGAGGAAAGCGCAGGATCCACAGTCCCCAGGATACAGCACGTGTGCTCTCAACCAATGGCAAAAAGCATGATCGCGATTCAAACTTGCAATCCTCAGACAGTGACTCATAATTCATAAATGATTTTCCATCCATCCATCATCACACCCGCTTAACCCTTATCACTGGGTGCAGGTCAGGGCATTACACTATTCAACTAAGCCCAGGACAGGGCGCCAATCCATCACTGGGTGCACACACACACACATACGTACAGACAATTTTAGAGTACCCAATTCACCTGACCTCCATGTTTTTGGACTATGGGAGGAAACAGGAGACCCCGGAGAAAACCCACGCAGACACGGGGAGAACATGGCTCAGATGGCGACTCAAACCCAAGACCTCAACGTGTTAAACACTAAGCCACAGTGCCGACCCCATAAATTATTTTATTATGTCTAATATATAATATACATATCACCACTTGCAGCAGATTATATACATATATAATCATTCATCACTGTCAACTTTTGTGGAAGGTGGTACTGGGTGGTACTGAGTTGTCTTGACGGATAACATTCTGCTTAACAATGAAATTCAGCTTTATTAGACTTAGAGTTATTGAATAGATTTGGTAGATTTTGTTACTGAATGGGTGAAATTGAAAACGGTCTATTTACGGCAGGCTGGTAACTATGGAGAAGATGTTAAAACTCAGAACAGAGAGTACTGTACTTAATGCTTTTTGACTGGGGCCTTTCTTCAAAGTACAGCTGATGTAAAACCAAAAAAAGTAAACGAATAATAAGAAATACAGATATGGGGCCCCGAGTAATTTAACAGGCTTAGACACTAACACCATGACCAGAGGATCATGAGTTTGAAGTGTAAAACTAGTGACTATCCCAATATTTGACTGTAAGCCATTCTCGACCCCATACATCAATAGAAAGGGACCATAGAGTTGCAAGAATTGAAAGTATTAAAATGTTTCAATACTCAAACTTTCAATTCTATACTCCAGCTTTAGATACTACTTTAAAAACAAGTTGCACATGTAGCCAAGGTTTTTTTTGTTTTGTTTTGTTTTTTTGCACTGTACTATTTTATTGTTTTTTTTAATTATTTTAAATATGTGAAGAAAAATTTATTAGCCATATATGAACTCCCTCAAAGCTTCAGTACTAAAAATGTGTGTGTTTTAAGTTCGTTTAACGGAATGGGTTCATCTTTTTTTGTTCCCCCTATATTGTTGTAGGTGGGACACTAATTAGCAGAGCACCACGTCACGTTTTTCCGGTTAGTTCTCTCACGTAAATATCCCAGTTTTAGGGGTTATAGAGCTTTGTAAATTGTGAAAACTTTGCTGAGTAAAGTATTCTATTGACAGAGTGAAACTGTATTTCCATTTTACCAAAACAATTGTTTACATGGTGGTTTTAAGCCTAGTTTTACATCTCATGAGCTGTTTTTTTCTGCCTCGTGCAGGAGAGGGAGAGAGAGAGAAGCTGTGCTGTGTGCGGTGTGCAGGGTTGCCAGGGCCAACAAAAATATCCAGCCCAAAGTAAGTCTAAAACCCGCCCTTCAGAAGCTTAAACTAGCCCAAAATATGTCTGTCACACGTTTGAAGCAAATGGCAACTGTGAGTGTATGACTTATTATATTTAGTATATTTATAGTATTATGTTTATAAGAGATTTTTTTATCAGTAATTAATAATATCGTAACATTAGTGTTATTAGTTCTTTTATAACAGTTTTATGTCCCAGTCAAGAACATTTAATAGTAACATAATTAGCAAAAAAAAGGAACTTTTTCATTTCACATTTGCAGTATTTGCAATATGCCTTTTTCTTGTCATTAGAAATTAGCATGATTAAATTAAGATTTAGATTACATTAAGATTAATATGCCCCTTTTTACCTAGCATATTACCTAGCGACTGTTCTCTCTCTCTCTCTCTCTCTCTGCCCTTTTCACACTGTCCTTCCTTATGTCGTTATGTTCTCCTCATTCTTATTGTTGCATTCAATCTTCCTTAGTGTCGACTTGTATACGTTTTCCTGCCTTGTTGTCATAACATCCAAGGCAACACCCACTTTTTTGTTAGTTTTTGGTGGCTGAGGTAAAGTAGTCCAAAAAAACGCACCCCGCCACCTTTGAATTTTCACCCGCGACTGGATTTTCAAACAAGCCCAATTTGGCGTGAAAAAAACGCAAACCTGGCAACTCTGGCGGTGTGTATGCTTCATGTCCTGTGTTCAGGTATGTTTTATCTGTGATTTAACTGTTTAAAGTTAGTTTGTAGTTAGAAGCTGATGGTTTTGATTGTTTTCATGCTAAAAGCTTACATTTTATGGCCTATTGTGATCAAATAATTTACATTTTATGTACACTGTGAAATGGTCATGTAATTTACATGCGTTTTGTTACAGTATCCACACGGTTTGTCTTATTTGATTTTAATTATTAATTCTTATTGTGGTTGCTGTAAGGTTGCATCTTGTTATATGCATTTAAAACAGTAAAAAACAGTCACATGGTGAACACTGAGTTGGAGAGAGAAGCTGTGCTGTGTGTGTGTGTGTGTGTGTGTGTGTGTGTGTGTGTGTGTGTGTATGCTAACTCTGCCCCATGTCTTTGGCTGTTCCAGCCTGTTTGACATCCTCTACACACGTTTTGCAGCCTAACAGACCTCTACCGATTGGTAGAGATGACACTATGAGGTTGAGTTAATTTCAACACCTTCTTCAATAAGATACATTGACTCAAAATTGTTCTACCAAACGGTTGAGCAGGATGTTAAAGGACCAGGTTTGTTTACATGGTTTGTACATGTGTTGTACCTTTTTATCTGACAGTGTAGAAGAAGCACACTTTTCATGACGGCGAATAAAAGCATTCAAGGACAGCTGTGAAGTACACCTGTGTACATCACGAACACCTGTGTGGCACACAAGTCATTTGTCTTGTCATTGGGGCAGCTTACGATTATTCAGTACCTCCTCCACTAAGGTCACCCAGGAAACACCTAAAAGTGCCAGTGCAGGGACAAAAAGAGTCACCGCCATTTTTCTTCCTCTTTCCTATTTTCACATCGGCGGTATTGCAGCACAGGTCAGTGCATGGTGGCTAACGCCAGCTGACAGCTAATCGATGGGGATGGTGTCTTCTAGCTTTTAGGGAAAGGCTATATATATTTGCACAGGAGCAAGAAAGAGCTTTTGACAGAGGTGTCTGGCTTAGGAGACACACGGCGGGACATTTAGTCAGATTGTCAACAGCTGAAAGTGTGTCACTGAAAGACGTGTAGAGTTTGTACACCCATGTTTTGCGTGTGTGTGTGTGTGTGTGTGTGTGTGTTTGTACCTGCATATATAAACAGATTAGCTCTAGGATGCAGAGATAAAGCTGATCAGGGATGTGCTGAGAAAATCATTTGCATTTATCATGAGCAGATAACATCTGAGCTCAGGTTTTGAGCATAATCATCACGACTGACCTCAAGCGCATTGCGTTTACTCTGTGCATTAACTCCTAATATGCTACAGTTCAAGTGATGCTCACTGTTCAGTTATTAAAGTGAAAGTGAAGGTGAAAGTGCACAATCCTTCACCAATGTGCTCGCACACAAATATTAGACTTGCTCATTTATTTATTGAGGAAAATGATCCAATATGACATATTTGTGAGAGACAAAAGTATGTGAACCTCTGCTTTCAGTATCTGGTGTGACCCCCCTTTACAGCCATAACTGTAACTAAACGTTTCAGTAACTGTTCTTTAAACGTTCTTTGGTAGAACCACTTGTGTGTTTAGGGTCGTTGTCTTGCTGCATGACCCACCTTCTCTTGAGATTCAGTTGATGGACAGATGTCCTGACATTTTCTTTAGAATTCTCTGATATAATTCACAATTCATTGTTCATCAGTGATGACAAGCCGTCCTGACCCAGATGCAGCAAAACAGGCCCAAACCTGATACCACCACCATGTTTCACAGATGAGATAAGGTTCTTATGCTGAATGCAGTGTTTTCCTTTCTCCAAACATAACACTTTTCATTTAAACCTAAGAGTTCTGTTTTGGTCTCATCCGTCCACAAAACATTCTTCTAATAGTCTTCTGGCTTGTCCACATAATCTTTAACAAACTGCAGACGAGCAGTAATGTTCTTTTTGGAGAGCAGTGACTTTCTCCTTACAACCCTGCCATGCACACCATTGTGGTTCAGTGTTCTCCTGATGGTGGACTCATGAATGTTAACATTAGCCAATGTGAGAGAGGCCTTCAGTTGTTTAGAAGTTACCTTGGGGTCCTTTGTGACCTCGCTGTCTATTACACACCTTGCTCTTGGAGTGATCTTTGTTGGTCGACACTCCTGAGGAGGTAACGATGGTCTTGAATTTCCTGCATTTGTACACAATCTGTCTGACTGGATTTATTGATGCCCTTCTGCTACAGTGTATTACTGACTGCTATCTTTCTTTTGCACTCCTTTGTTTTACCCAGAGGACATTTTTATTTATTTTGGAGACTGAATGGAGAATTTTGTTTAGAAATACAGTGAGACAAAAAGGACACATGAGATGCTTCCAGCCTAAATACAATTTACAACAGATAACAGATATTGGCTTTGAGAAATTGCTGAGATGGTACGGAGATATCAAGAGACGTATGGTTTTGCTTTAAAGGTGCAACATCATCATTCACAATAACAGTTCAATTAAATTCATTATATTCTGGTAGAACTGTTTCTAACTTAAAGGTGCTGAAAAGGACCCCTTCAGGGTTCTACCCCACAAACAGTAACTATCCAGTACCTTTTTTTGAGATTACACTGCATGTGAGCTTGTCCAGTGGTGTAGCAGTGGGCTAAATCTACTATTTCTGGGATGAGTTTGAGTGGAGTTTGGGATCCAGAACTAATCAACCAACATCAGAACCAGACCTCACTAATGCTATTGTGGCTGAATGCAGTCCAATCCTCACTGCAATGTGATCTTTCCAGCCTCCCCATCAGAGTAGACAGTGCTACTTCAGTTTTTAATGCTAATATTCGCTCTTAAAAATGGTTCTTCAATGGTTCTATGTGGTCCTATATAGAACCATCAACAACCCTTCACATGAATAAAAGGTTCTTTACATGGTGAAAGCGTTCTTCAGATTGATGAGGAAAGTGTGGTATATGGTATATGGGCTTATATAGCAACCAAAAAAGGGTTCTGCTGTACTTAATATGGCAAGCTTGTAATAATAGTGGAACCCTTTTTGGTGCTATTAGAATCATTTTCAAAATGTTTCTATATACAGTCTTAAAAAAGAGAGTTCTTGAAGGGTTCTTTAGTAAAGAAAATTGGTATATATAGAACAATGAACACCCCAAGAACCTTTTGTGTGGATAAAGGGTTCCTTCCATGATGAAAGGGTTTTTCAGATTGACGAGGAAAGTGTTGTAGATGGTTCTATATGGAACCATATTGAAAATGGTTCTATATAGCCTATACGGGTTTTGCTGTAGTTACAATGTCAAGCTTGTAATAACAGAGGAACCATTTATGGTGCTGTATAGAACCATTTTCAAAAGTGCTCTATATTGAACCATCGACAGCACAATCATCATCATTCTGAAGAACCCTTTCATCATGTAAAGAACCCTTTGGGTTCTTTCAGCGTTCATGTTTCTATGTAGAACCATTTTCTTTACTAAAGAACCCGTGAAGAACCGTCTCTTTTAAAAGTGAATCAATGGGAGCAAATTCACTATTAATAGATTTGGTTTGAGAAGGAAGATGGTAGCCTTAATTAATTAATTATTTAATTAATGAATTAAAACGACCTGGATGGTGTTTACTGAAGTGGTTACTGGATGAGATGCCAGTATGTTGCATTCACAGCCATTTATTTAAGTTATTTAAGATATAACAGCCAGCTGTCTGTTACAGCATGCTTTTCTGTTATTTCAAAGAAAACACAGACAAATGAACAAAAAAAGCCTGAAGGGTCCAGTACCGAGTCCCAGAGAGATGTGAGAACAGGATGAACAGAATATTCTGAGAAACTCGCACTCTTAGGGCAAATGCAATGTCTTGGTTATATCCATACACTTTAAATGCTTTTATGCTGATTTGTAAAACCTCAAGTTTTCAAAATTCATCACTTAGGGTTGTTGTTAATGATGCACTGCTCAGTCAATAAGTTATGGAACTGAATAAAAGCCTAAAGGATAAAAGCGCATTCTTTTATCCACTTTTACTAAAAGACTGATGCTGTTTACAGTGGAAGCTAATTAGCATTGATTAGTGCTGACCTTCTGTGTAATTTAACTTTAAAGTGGCCTTGTTCAGACTGTCAGCCCAAATTTGAAATTTGACATCATCTAGTGCGTCTCCAAAAATTAGAATGTGATAAAGTTTTTATTTGTGTTCATAATCTATTTAAATGTTGAATATTCATGAGCTATAAACCGGGTGGCACCGGAACAGCATTCTCGCCTCTCACCACTGCGTCCTTGGGTTCCTTCTGAGCTTCCGGTTTTCTCCCACAGCGCAGGGGAATTGGTTATGCTAAACTGCCCTGGTGTGTGTGTGTTCTGCATGTATCTAGAACAGGTGAAAGCCCTTTCCAGCACACTATGAACTAACCCTGACCAGCATTAAGAGGATGGATGAGCTATAAGCCAAACTAATCAACACTGAGACAAAATATTGCTTGAAAATTCACTTCATGTGTGATGAAAATAAAATACTATGTTCATCTGAACCAGTGATATTTTGATTTCAGAGGTGAGGGGGACACAACTGGCATAATAGAAATGAATACATTATTAATTAAATGGAGATGGGTCAACAACTAGGACCAATGGTGGAAATGAGTTGGAGTGAAGTTGACTAAAAAGGTGAAACAGAACTACTAGAAAACACAGTGAACTGAAAGAGTTTGAGTTTAATTAATTGTTCAATTTAATTTATTAATATCCTATTAATATTTAATATTAATTGTATTGTTTTATTGTTAATAATAAATATTTAATGCATCGTAACCAACACTGCCATTTAAAAAAGTGCCCCCCCCCCCAGATTGTATCCAGATTGATAACAACAGCATCATCATATTAATGTGCTAATTTATTAAATATATTGTAAAAAATATTATAAAATTATTACAATGCAAATGGACATTGACACCAAGCTTTTTCATGTTCTTGTTCAGGACTAACACTATTAAGAGCATCAATAGGTAGGCAACAGGTTTGTGTTATGTACTAAAATATTATTTACCTTTTAAACATCGCTTATGGACCTTCAAAGCACCTAGCCCACCTATAAATGAAGAACTGCTCTGATGTGGGCCAGATGTGGTGGCCAGAACCCATATACTTTTTATTGTGTTGAACCTTAAAGCACTGTTTAACATATAATAATAAATTAAATTGCACATCACAGATAAACTACACCAAAAATTAAAAGCTGGAAAATAAGTGTTACTAATAAACAAATACTTGGAGGAGCAAGTAAATCATATGACTGGGTATAAAACCAGATTTTTAGAAAGTCTCTCAATGGCAAAGATGGGCAGAGGTTAACCAATTTGTGAAAAACTATGTCTAAAAATTGTGGATACATTTTTTTAAATGTCCCTCAATGTAAAATGGCAAAAACTTTGAATTTCCCAAAAACTTTGAATCGTCAAAAAAATTAAGGAAATCGGGGGGGTCCCGAGTGGCTCAGCGGGCAAAGTGGTCATACCACTATGACCAGAGGATCGCGAGTTCGAATCCCGGTCATGCTGTTTGTCATCAACAGCCGGGGCCCAAGAGAGCAAAAATTGGCAGTGCTCTCTCTGGGCAGGTAGATGGCGCTCTCACTGTCTCTATCACTCTCACATTGTAATGTCCGCTGGCTCAGGCGTCTACTGATTGGTCCAGTCGGAGCTGGGGACCCTGTGTGCCTTCCTCCGAGCGCGTTAGGCTCTCCAGTGATGGTGTATCAGCGGTGGTTCGAAAAGAGGCGGTGGCTGCATCACACGCAGCGGAGGAGGCTTGTGCTTGTCTGCACCCTCCTAGAGTCAGGGACAGTGCAAAGTGATGGGGAGAGGCCTAACGGAGGGGATGGGCTAATTGCCAACACTACATTGGGAAGGGGGTAAAAATGGGCAAAAACCTAAAAAAAAAAATAATTCAGAAAACAATATATTATTTATATTTATAAATATATACTACCAGCTAAAAGTTCTACCCAATTCTTCCAGTCATTTTTGCAGCGCAGACTTAAGCGGCGCCCCCATCGAAGTTTGGGGCCCCACTCGCAGTGCGTGATCCACGTGGGCGGAGCACCGGACCTGCTAGTATGTCAGGGCTTCATCCTCCAACAAGATAATGACCCAAAACATCAGTCAAAACTGCCAGAACTACCTCAGGAAACAACAACAAGATGGTCAGCTTGAAAACATGGAGTGGAGCACAGTCTCCAGACTTAAACCCCATCCAGCTGATTTGGGATGAAGTACAAAACAAACCTTCAAGAGCCAACATTTATGTGACGTTCTGCAGCAGATTAGTGAAGAACTGTCTGAAGAATGTTTGATGTCTGTTGTAGAAAGAATGTCAGGAGTGTGTTCAGCTGTTATATCTGACAAAGGTGCCACTTTTGGATGGTAGCGTATTTTGGGTCTCATTCACTGTCAGATATGAACCAAGTCCAGGCTGCATCAAAAGCAGTACGTGGAATATTTTCTCTTTGTAGTTTTTGACAGCTTAGTTGGACAGTGTGACACTGTCATTGTGTCACTGATATGCAGACGCTTGGCTATAATAATTGGCTGTAATACGTGACTGACCTCATAGTTTAAGTAGGAGCTATTTGGTCTTTTTATAAACTTTTTAAAATGCTAATATATTAAAGCAAAAAACCAGTTAATTTTACCCCAGTCATCTGATTAAGTAACTCACCATAGCAGAGAGTGCTATGGGAAGTCATCCCCCCCAGAGACTGCAGCTCTGACAGCAGTGAAATCATCTGCTGTATTTTCTTAATCGTCTTCGCTGCCTGTCAGTCGGCACCAGAATTTGCACAAAGGCAGTCGTGGGTTCTCCTGAACATGATTGCAGAAGCTCTTTGTCACTCCATGCCAGCTGCGATTTTAACCGTGAAACACGGAGGCTCGCTTGCCCAACACACAGACGCTTGACTCACCGCTAGCGACTTAAAGGTGGCAAATGAGGATTATGCACAAGCGTTAATGGTGTCACCTCCTTTCTTCACCACTTGCATCAGGTGTGGCTGGCTCATAAATCATTGTCCTCCGCACTGCTATAGGGGGAGTTAGACACGCGACTCATGCCAGGGCGGCTGCCTGTGAAATTGGGTCAACATTAACAAGGCCCATGCTGTTGCGCTCTGTTCTCCCACCCTGATCCTGATCTGCCATGGCAGGTCCTCGTTACATAAGCAGTGAAAGGATAGTGCGGCGAAAGCCAGACAGCTTTAAATGGTTGTGTGTGTGTGCGTGCGTTGGATTTTTAACACGAAGGCTGATTAGTTCAATTGACGAAAGCTGTTAGTCAAACAGTCTCTTTTTAATCCTTTTATATGCTAACATACCAATTTGGACATTTCTGTGACTCTGGATTATTAGTATTATTTAAAAATCATTTTTACTGCCTCTAGCACTCACAGTGCGGTCTGTCTGCTTACCCGTGGAAGACAAATGAGTGCACATAGGCCAATAGACACAGAGAGAAGCAAACGGGCAGGTTTTTACACAGTATGTGTCCCATATATTATGCAAGACGTCCACCGATTTGTCCCTTTATATGAAATTAATGGACAAGGCAAAGAATTTTCCACTGCCAAGTCCATTAATTTCATATGAAGGAACAAATCGGCAGACGTTGGGCACAAGGACTACCGTGGGTAGGCTAGCCTAGTGTGCTTCAGTGTTAAGGTTGACATTCCACAGCATTGATTTTTGTACATTTTTAACAAATCTACTTCAAAGGTGTCTCATTACACAGAAGTGCCAGTCAGTCAGTGATTTTCTCCTCACACCTGGATGGTATAAGAGGTCTCTGACCTCAGTGAGAAATCAATTAATATTAGGGCTGCAAATCTTTGGGAATCAAACGAATTGATCCAGAATCGATTCTTGGGGTCACAAATCGATTTTTTCCCAATTCTTTCAAATCCAAATGAAATATTTTACTTTACCGTTGCAGTCTCTGCAAATCGCATGAGTCACGTCAAGCCCTTTCTTACCCGGGCCGGGTTGATGGTATAATTCAAAGTGTTTCCAAATGGTTGCTTTCAAAGGCCGTGGTTTGGCTTGCAAGTCTGTACGTAGCCCACGCTGCTTCCTTGTTTTGCGTAGCACTACGGTGGCTGAGAAGGCACATCCGCACCTGCAAAGAAAATCGATTTTTTGAAAAACTAGAATCGATTTTGCAGTTCAGTGTGAGAAACGCGATTCGAGCTCGAAGTGATTTTTTCCTGCACCCCTAATTAAGATTAAGATTAAGATCAACCAATTTAGCCAATGTGATTTTTCACACAACGGAATTTGACCTCCGCATTTAACCCATTCGTGCAGTGAAACACACACACACACACACACACTAGGCTGTGAGAATTTGTGCTGAAGCGGTGGGCAGCCCTTATCCACCGGCGCCCGGGGAGCAGTTAGGGGTTAGGTGCCTTGCTCAAGGGCACTTAAGTCATGTCCTGTCTGGGGATCTAACCAACGACCTTCTGGTCACAAGACCAGATCCTTACCACTATGCCAAGGCTGCCCCCTAATTAATATATCAATTAATAATCAATTACAGACTGCGGTCCAGGTGTTTCTCTGTATACCCTGTTAGCCTCCTTTCATCCTGTTCTTCATTGATTAGGACCCCCACAGAGGAGGTGATATTTGGGTTGCATATCATTCTCAGCACTGATGTGGTGGTGGTGTGTTAGTCTGTGTTAGAGTGGATCAGACACAGTAGATGGAGATTTTAAACACTCTATCCACTCATTGTCCATTTGATACACCAATCTAATTGGCCCACCTTGTAGATGTACCTCTGTGTTGGTCCTCTTGTCCTTCATAGGTACTCACAGGATGCTGCTGACATTTTATCGTTAACGTTTTAAATTTTGATAGAGTTTAATCCTCCCTAATGCCATCAAAACAGCTCCTGCCGAGGCACTGACTCTACAAGACCTCTGAAGATGCCCTGTGATATTAGACACCAAGCATCTCTTCCAAAGTAATTTTAACTATTTAACTGTTCTTTTAGTAAATGCCCTTTGTTGTGGTCGTATATTTTAGAATAAATGACACCATTTCTTTTTAAAAGGCACTTTATGAGACCAGCGATATTATCTGGCCTGTGACAGTATTAACATCAGTTAACAAGTATAGGAAGACAAGTACACATGTGCATGTTCTCAGTGTGACGTGCTTACACCTCTGTAGCCCTGGAAGTAAAAATAAATGTACTGTAATATTTCAGAACCATGTGGATGTGTTTTATTCTGTTTTCAAACCGTTAACACTAATTAGAGAAGCTTAATTAAGCTGTGTTGTAACCACAGTAACAGCTAATAAATATACAACCAGAAATACAAGCAACGGCAAACAACTGGCAGTCTGAAGCCATTTATACACAGTGCTGTGAAAAAGTATTCGCTCCCTTACCGAGTTCTTTTGTTTTTGTGCTTTACGACATTAACTGTTTCAGTTTATCAAACATATCTTAATATCTTACAAAAATAACCCGAGTAAATACAAAAAGCAGTTTTTAAATGATCCATCCATCCATCCATCATCTGCTTATCCGTTGTCCGGGTTGTGAGTGTAACAACCCAAGCAAAGAAGACCAGACGTCCCTCTCCCCAGCCACCTTTTCCAGCTCATACGAGAGGATTCCAAGGCGTTCCCAGGCCAGCTGAGAGAGATAATTTCCCCAGGGTCTCCTCCCAACTGGACATGGTTCCCAAGGGAACACCTCACCCGGGAGGTGCCCAGGAGGCATCCATACCAGGTGCCCGAACCACCTCAACTGGCTCCTCTCGACATGGAGGAGCAGCGGCTCTACTCCGAGCCCTTCCCGGAGGTCCGAACTCTTCACCCTATCTCTAATGGAGAGCCCAGACACCTTATGAAGAGGCTCATTTCAGCCACTTGTATTTGTGATCTCATTCTTTCAGTCACTACCCAAAGCTCATGAACAGGTGAGGGTTGTAATGTAAACTGACCAGTAAACAGAGAGTTTTGACTCAACTCTCTCTTCACCAAACAGACCGGCACAGATCCTGTATCACTGTGGATGCTGAACCGATCCGCCTGTCGATCTCCCTCTTACCCTCACTTGTGAGGGTAGTTTTTAAATGATGATTTAATGTATTAAGGGAAACAAGCTGTCCAAACCAACCTGGCCCTGTTTGAAAAAATATTGCCAACTCCACCAAATGAGTTAACTGTGGTTAACAGCATTTTCTAGAAAATTGAGTTCAGTTTCATTAGGCACACCCAGGCCTGATTGCTGCCATTCCTGTAGAATCAAGGCATCACTTAACACTGAAAGCGCGGATGTTACGAAAACCGTCGTCAGGAGTAAATCCCCCGCTTGGCCCGTTTTTTGAGATTCCGAGGAATGTCTGAAAAGTTCCCCTCCCTCTCGTGGGCTATCAGCGAGCTATTGTTATGTTAACTATTGCTAGGATATCATCCCCCACAGGGTTTA
>BRDA01070171.1:0-14484 GCA_036984385.1 Crenuchus spilurus
AACGTTCTTGGTTCGGGCCGGTATTTTTGTTGGTGGAAACACGCCGAACGGTTCAAAATTAGGTTCTTGAACCAGAACCGTGCCGGTTCCGTGTTGGTGGAAAAGCGCTATAAAGGAGTTTTAGGAGAACCTACACTGCATGTCCTGAGCCATCAAAGAGCACCATTTGAACAATAAAGTTTTCCTCTGGCGATGGGATATTTTGATACCACATCAAACGTCTTTTCTAAAGAAGCAAGTCACATGTTCTTTTGTTTCATATTTTAGAAGAATTTACCTGAGCCATCAACATGTGTTTGAGGAACACAAATCTCTGGGAATGGTATATTTTGATATCACAAAAACAGGGAAGAGTTCATCATATAGGCCCATTAAATGACATTTAGTCTTCAGAGCTTACTGCCGTCACTGTCAACATGTCTGTTTTCCTCGAAAGCATTCCAGTGCAAAGCACCTATGCTTGGAAAACTTCATTTGGGTCAGAGTCTTTCCCGTACCGATGTGTGTCTCCTGGCCAGCTTTTGGAGAACAGATTGCGTGGGGATTTTTGACAGGACGCTGGCATGGAAATACAGATTTGGCAATTAACCTTGATGTCACTGTAATTACTAAGTCACTTTAGTCAAATGAATTAATTTCCCAAAAGGACGTGGCAACAAAATTATCTCCTCTCTTCCTAAAGTGAGCCAATATGGAAGCGGCTAATTATCAGGAAGGGGGGAAAAACAGGAAGAGCAGTTTCCATATTCTTGTCTTTAGCACAATGCTGCTCAGTAATCTGGCCTGAGGGTGCAGAACAGAATGTGTGGATATTCTCTGTGTGCTTCTCACTGTGTTTAGCCTCTGGTAGACAGCTAACATTTTCCCTTTGGAGCTCAAACACTCTCACAGTGAAAGGAAAGCCACACTCACTAAGAGCCATAACTTCTCTAGGTTGTCACTGGCTCTGCTGACAGGGCTGTTTTAAATGAAAACAGAGACATACTGTCTGACAAGTTTCATTTGGAAACAGTCTGTAATCTCTACGGTTAGCCTAGGTGCTAAAATTCTAGCAGATTTGCAGTCTGATATTAATCCTACTAGGTGGCCTGCAATGTACAGCTCTGGAAAAATGGCCAGTTCAATCTCCAGACCTGAACCCCATAAAAAAACCTCTGGAATGTTCAAAAGGAAGATGGATGGTCACAAGCCATGAAACAAAGCTGAGCTGCTACAACTTTGGCTCCAGGAGTGGCATAAATACATCAAACAGCAATGTGAAAGACATGGAGACCAAAAACAAATCAGGCATTAAGTTAAAACAGTAGTGTTTTTACAGTATATTGTATAGAATTATTATATTACTATTACATTTCCAATAACTGTTCTTTAAACGTTCTTTGGTAGAATGACTTGTGTGTTTAGGGTCGTTGTCTTGCTGTATCACCCACCTTCTCTTGAGATTCAGTTCATGGACAGAAGTCCTGATATTTACTTTAGAATTTTCTGATTTAATTCACAATCCATTATTCCATCAATGATGACAAGCCGTCCTGACCCAGATGATCTTAAAAGAGAGCAGTTGCTTTCTCCTTACAACCCTGGCATGCACACCATTGTGGTTCAGTGTTCTCGTGATGGTGGACTCATGAACATTAACATTAGACAATGTGAGAGAGGCCTTCAGTTGTTTAGAAGATACCCTGGGTATCTTTGTGACCTCGCCGTCTATTACACGCCTTGCTCTTGGAGTGATCTTTGTTAGTCGACACTCCTGAGGAGGTAACAGTGGTCTTGAATTTCCTCCATTTGTACACAATCTGTCTGACTGTGGATTGGTGGAGTCCAAACTCTTTAGAGATGGTTTTGTAACCTTTTCCAGTCTGATGAGCATCAACATCTCTTTTTTTGAGCTCATCACAAATCTCTCTTGTTCATGCCATGATACACTTCCACAAACGTGTTGTGAAGTGCAGACTTTGATAGATCCCTGTTCTTTAAATAAAACAGGTGCCACTCACACCTGATTGTTATAACATTGATGTAAAACACCTGACTCTAATTTCACCTTCAGATTAACTGCTAATCCTAGAGGTTCACATACTTTTGTCTCTCACAAATATGTCATATTAGATCATTTTCCTCAATAAATAAATGAGCAAATCTAATATTTGTGTCTCATTTGTTTAACTGGGTTCTCTTTATCTACTTTTAGGACTTGTGTGAACATCTGATGATGTTTTAGGTCATATTTGTGCAGAAATATAGAAAATTCTAAAAGGTTCACAAACTTTCAACCATTTGAAAAGTAGACCCTTGAAGGTTTCCGGGGTATGTTTAGTTTTGTATTTAGGATAAAATTTCACAGAGTTATATAAGTGTTTTTGTGGAATTTTGTTAATATCCCAGCCACGGGAAAACCGACTCCACAGAACTCCGGTCGTAATAAGAAAAAGTACATTTGGAGAAAAAAGAAGATGGCGTCTGCAAATGGATAATGATCCTAAACACACCTCAAAATCCACAATAGACTACCTCAGAAGGCTCAAGCTGAAGGTTTTACTGTGGCCCTCACAGTCCCCTGATCTGAACATCATTGAAAATTGGTGGATAGACCTCAAAAAAGCAGTGTATTCAAGACAGAACTGAATTTCACAAAACTGGAAGACTTTTGCAAGCAAGAATGGATGAAAATCTCTCAAACAAGAATTGAAAGAATCTTGGCAGGCTACATAAAGTGTTTACAAAGCAGTGATACTTGCCAAAGGGGCTACTAGATACTAACCATGCAGGGTGCAGTTTTGCTTTGGGCCCTTTTCCTTTTTTATGATTTTGAAAACATAAAAGATGAATGTAAAACATGTTTTTTGCTTAAAATATAAAGTGAATGTGTCGTCTTTAATCGCCCTTTGGAAATCATTTCAACTACAACTTTATTAACTGTTTACAGTAACATATGTTTTGACCTGGGGTGCCCAGACTTCTGCATGCCACTTGTCTGTATTTATGTTTTTATCAATTTAACATGTTAGGCATAGAACTTCACCCATTAGAGCCTCACTAAGAACAATGTTAACTTGCTCATGTAGCCAAAGTCAGTAAAACTAAGCAGTAACCAAAATATAGAATATAAGCACATAACTAAGAGAAATGAGAACACCACAGTAACTAAAATGACAAATACACCCACAGTATGAAAATATCTGGAGTCAGGAGCCAATGGGAAAGAAATGAGTCTTTCCCTTAAAAGCTGTATTGAGCAAATACAGGGGTTAGACAGTGAAAGTGAAACAGCTGGTTTTAGACCACAATAATTGATTAGTAGGTGTTGAGCCTCTTTTTGCAGCCAATACAGGGTCAATTTGTCTTGGGAATGACATATACAAGTCCTGCACAGTGGTCAGAGGGATTTTAAGCCATTCTTCTTGCAGGAGAGTGGTCAGGTCACTACGTGATGCTGGTGGAGGAAACCGTTTCCTGACTCGCTCCTCCAAAACACCCCAAAGTGGCTCAATAATATTTAGACACAAAGACTTGCTGTCTTGGTCACAGATGCGCCAGCAAGACGTGCAGCAACAATTTGTCCTCTTTTGAACTCTGGTATGTCACCATAATGTTGTGTGTATTGTAATATACTATATAACTGTGCTCTTACCTGCTAACTGAACCTTCACACTCTGCTCTTACTGGTGCAATGTGACATTAATGAAGATTGGCCACCAGACTGGTCCAGTTTAGCCATGAAACCTCCCACACTAACATGACAGCTGTTTCAGTTTCATTGTCTAACACCTGTATATACATCCTTTAACGTAATTAGTGTCAGCACTGCATCCATGCATCACATACACTTCATATGATGATCTATTTTAGGGGATTTTTGTCTGAATTAAAAGATCATAAGCAGTGAATCATAAAGATGAAGATGTATCAAACTAATCTGATGTCAAGTTTTCTTATGTTAAATTTAGTTTCTGTCATGTCATAATAATCTGTCTTGGGATGGAAAGGGACTGTAATTTAAAAGCTCCTAATACTGAATGGAATAAAGGAACAATTATGCCTCCATATAAAAAAGCAAAAGATTGAAGGAGAAGGAAGTTTGTCCAAAATAACAATTGTCAAGATGGCTCTCCTTATCATCTGCCCCGACCTTGACCTCCATAATCCAGGCTTAAGGCAGCCCCTGCTTGTGGTTAGGTGATGTTCTGATCCATAACAGCTGTGTGAGGTTATGAAACTGCCTTTAAAAAAATCTCTGGAAACACAATAGCTGATTAACAACTTTTTTCCTTTTATCCTTGAATAATGTAAATAAGGCCTTACCATAAATAAAGCTGCGCTGTTTGCAGAGGGACAGCCTCCATGCTGCTCTGAGCTTTTTATTAATCCACTAACACTTTGATGTCTCTGTCTTCATGTGAACTTGTTTTTCCCTTCCTGTGGTATCATTCTAGAAAAAAAAGTTATTAGCCGGGATCCAAAAATAGGGAAAAGATCTCAAACATAAATTTGCATACATTCAAATTTACAGACAAAGTAAGTCTGAGATAAATCTGAGTTAATGCCATTTAAAACCTTTTCAATTAGGGGAGCTTTGCGGCTCAGTGAGCGGGCTTTGTCTAAGAAATGAAATCTACCACAAAATCTGCAAATCAAATTCTCTCAAACACGTCGAAAAAAGGCCGAAACAAATCGGTCAGAAAGGTCTGTAATATGTTAATTAACCATGCACACACACACACACACTCCAAAGCCTGCTAACACACATATACAAATGGCTGGTATGTATGTAGTGTCAGACTGTAGTCCCTCGTTTTCATTTGTATACATTGTTCAAGTACAAGTTGAATCAGTAGTATGACAAGTGATTCCAAGCTTTTGAGCAGCAGTACAAATTAGTGAATGATCAATGTGTGCCATGATGTGTGTGTGTGTGTGTGTGTGTGTGTGTGTGTGTGTGTGTTGTACTGCAACTTGGACTCGGGGCAGTATCATGGGTTGTAGTTGATGCTGCCATTAGCCATCGCTGGGTGAGGGATGTCAGGAGATGTCCCAGGAGGCTGCAGGCCAGAGCCAGGAGCTCACAGCAAAAGGTCACCGCTCAGCCACGGGTGATTAATAAGACACCCAGCCGAGCGCCGCCGCCATCATCAATACCCCGACTTAACCAGATGTCCCATCCCCAAGTGAGCCACAGACGAGAGGAGACTAACTAATCAGACGCATGGCCAGCATTACGGCCACTCTGATGAGGGTCAGGGAACAGGCCGACAGCAAATACAACACAGGAGACAGGTGGCGCTGTTCCTTCAGAACTCCTACTCAATCCAAACCGGCTTTTTCTCCTGATTCTGAGTTAGAACTAAATCCAGCCGTGACATTTAACTAAATAACAAGGATGCACATTTGGCTGGTTTCCAACCAAAGTATTTTATGTGAAATATGTTTTAACATTTTGAAATGTTTGACAGTGGAAGCAATAGAGACTGCATTCATCAGTAATTGTCAGCAGTAAACCATGACTAGTAGAGCCAAGTCTTCAGTTCAGGTTAAAACTATAGGAATACTGATATCTGCTAGCATCCCTATGGGATTTCTACTACTATGTTAGCAGCAAGCTAACGGGAATGTTTAAAAGTGTTAGAAGGCAAATCCATGTTTTCTATAAAGTTTGTTAGAGACTACTGGGTGAGTGATTTGGGTGATTATGTGAGTGTGCCAGTTAGTGAGTGAGTGAGAGAGTGAATGAGTGAGAGCGTGTGGTGTGTGAGGGAGCCAGTGGGTGGGTGAGTGATTTAGTGAGTTGATGAGTGAGTGGGTGAATGGATGAGCTAGCATGTGAGTAAATGAGTGCTGAGTGAGTGAATCTTTTAATAAGAGAGTGAGTGAGTGAGTGAGTGGATGTGTGAGTTAGGGAGTGAGTTGAATATCAGGTCCACGAGGAGAAAATTAACAGATCTGTGCGTGAGCTTTCATTACTACAACTCAGAGTTGTGTTATTCAAGCTGCAGGCAACGAGCCTTAGTGTGGAACTATAAAGAAGCATGATTCATCAAAATCTTACATGTGTCTTCAAATCCTCATTTCTACCAGAGGCAAAGAAACTGCTTAAACGAAGTGGGTTCAGAATAATCTGGAGGCTCTGCACATTCCTCGAGACAAAGCCGTCTGTCTGTTCTCCTCAGGCATCGCCGTGTACAGTTAAATAAACCCGTGTAAAAATATCATCTGTCATAAATCAATTAGTCAGAGGGGAAGCTGCAGTGTAACTAATAGTCCTGTGAATCAGATATTGAATGTTCGATACATGCGAGGCGAGGCATTGGATGGTTAAGATAATGAGGCGAGATAAATTGCTGAGAGAGAGGTTAGGAGATGACTGGGTAGAAGAAAGAGGGATGGAGGACGACAGCGGAAGACAGAAAGCAGAATACGTTTGTTTTTTATGTTTAGAATCAGAATCTTCTTAGGAAGTCTTATGCAAATGTTTTTGCATCACTGATTAAATGACGTGTTTTGTTGATTTTGTAATTAAAATGAGCAAAGCTTACAAAATACACGGAAATGTAGTAAAAATTATGGCATTTTATTTTTTCCCCCCAAAGTGATCAATGCTACAGGGTTCTAGAGGCAACAAGGCTGCTCATTTTTATCAAATTTTGTCACAAATTATTATATTGAGGCCACCAGATAGTAAATTGAGACCACAAAATCATATAATGAGGCTATAAAGTAATATTTGAGACCAATAGTTGTTTGTTGATGCCAATTCTTTTCTTAAGGCCACAAGTTTGGTAATTTTGCAGCTACAAATTATTAATTATTATTATTATTATTATTATTATTATATTATTATTATTATTATTATTATTAATAATGTTACACTTCTGTAGCGCCTTTCTCAAACCCAAGGATGCTTTACAGTCAACAGACCATTACACACTTAGAACTCAACCACAAACACTGGTGAGAAGCGGCAGCCAGTCACGCACAGTATACTCTCAACGGGAAGCGACCGTCCACCTGGAGGACTGTATTGGGCACTAGGGGGATCACCCAGGACAGAGCGCCAACCATATCTGGGTCATCAATCATCAATTTTATAATAGCCAATTCACCTGACCTCCATGTTTTTGGACTGTGGGAGGAAACCGGAGGTCCCAGATGAAACCCGCACAGACACGAGGAAAACATGGAAACTCCGCTCAGACGGGCACTCGAACCCAAGACCTCAGCGCTGAGAGGCGAACATGCTAACCACTAAGCCACCGTGCCACCAAAATATAAAATTCAAACCACTAGAAACTAGAAGCTCATGGTGAAGACATAATAATTTGTGGCATCAATATATTTTATGTTGTGGTATCAGTTTATTTTTCTTATAATCTCCTATAATAACCTCATATGTAGAATTATATATAAAAAATGTCGTCAGATATTATTTGACTGTGCAAGAGTTGGTCTTCTTTAGAGGACATGTACATTTATTGCCTCATTATTATCTCCCATAATATGGGTCAGGCTTTATAAAAAATAAGAACATGGACCTTTATACAATTCAAAAAGTCAATGAGAAAATGTACACTAAATATGCAGGAAAATGTCTTTTTTTGCAAAGAACAACTGTACATCTGTTAACTCAAATAACACAGAAGTCGATGGGCAGATGTGTAAGTAAATGTAAACTCTGTGAAAATGGACCATATGCTACTGATGTGACACAGAGATCAGGTTGAAAAATGGATTCCTTTAAAGATATGAGCAGTGAGTACATCATGTACATCTGCAATATGTATGTTAATGTTCATATGTACAGGTGATGACAGAAGAGCTGGAGAGGGAGAAGGGCAGCGTGAAGGAGACAGAGTAAGACAGTAAGTCATTGTTAGACAGAGATAGAGAGTTATAGTCAGAGGAGGCAGAGAGGTGGAAATTGACATGGGCTGAGACAGAAAGGGAGAGTTGCAGTGTAAGAGTCAGTGAGAGAGACAGAGAGGAAGGATGATGCAGACATAGCTTGGACAAGGCCGTAGGATAAGGCAGTTTTGAGTTGCGCCTCAGGCAGCCCAGCTGGCATTACTCATTTCAGCCTAGCCTGTGTGCATCTGTTGCTCCAACACATTTTCATACAGCCTCTAACACTAATTCCAGATGCTACACCCTCCACCCTCTGTTTCTGCAGCCTAAAATTTCTGAGCTCACACTAAACTATGCAATGGATTTAACAAAATAAAGAAAAAATGGTTCTGGCTCAGTTATCATGGGCTCACGACATGCCATTTTGGTTTAAGCTCCACAGCAGACAATCTTTTTAGCTGTTTCCGATATTCGTTATACCTAAAACAACAGTTTTTGTACTCAGTTTGACTTACTGACCATTTTAGACAATCAACTGTGTCCACAGCGGTGGTCTGGTGGTTAGAGATTGTGTCTTGTGACTGGAGAGTTGCCACTTAGATAATTGGACACATCATGACTGAAGTGTCCTTAAGCAAGGTACCTAACCCCCAACTGCTTCCCGGGTGCCATGGTAGGGCTGTCCACCGCTTCAGGCACATGTTCTCACAGCCTAGTGTATTCACTAGTGTGTGTGTTTCACTGCACGGACTCCATTTGGTGCAATCACACTGGCAAAAAAGAAATTAACTAAATGAGTGAAATATGTCAACTCATATTAGTTAAGCTTTAGAAATAAAACCACACACAATGTCTAAAAACTGTAATGAGCAGTGTGTAGCCAACACCTCTGTTTATTCAGTTCTGAGCTCAAAAGTCTTGACTAGAAATGGATGGATGGATGGATGGATGGATGCTTTATTGATTCCCGAGGGGAAATTCAAGGAGAGTGTTTTTTCACAATATATCAGCACATCTGAAAACAGGTTTTTGTAAAGTCTAAGTTTAGAGCAGATTTAATCAGAATATAGATTTATGACATTCTTACTGTTTTGACTCTGTTGTTGCTGAGTTTGTGCTGAACTCAAGCCTGTGTAACACTTTGTAAACAAATAATTTTAGATGTGTGTAATCTGTAAAAAGTCAGCATGTCAGACTACATCAGAGTGTCGTAAACACCCTCAGACTTCAGGGGCTTCAGACTAAGCAAAAGGGGTGATGTACCTTGGGGATCCACTAGGCTATTTAAGTGATGATGGAGTTCAAATGTTTATTAGTAATGCTAAACTCGCATCTTTAGTTCTAAACAAAACCATCTCCAGACGTGGTCTTGATTGATCAACTCTCTGAAGTAAGTGTGAGAAATGAGCACATTTTTCAGGAGTTTTTGAAGGAGCCGTTCCCTTAAGTCTTTAGTAGGCTACTCAATCACTGTGAAGCAGCTACAGGCCTCGTGTTGTAATGAGCAACTGTGTATTTTGTCCCGTCAGCTGACGCTGAGGCATATCTCTGATTTAGGAGTGCTCGCACCTAAAAAAGATGTAATCACAGCTGAACAAATATTAGTGCTAGAACATATTCAGTAATAAAATAGTGTTCGGAAATGTGCCGTAAGTCACTGTGTGTGTGTGTGTGTGTGTGTGTGTGTGTGTGTGTGTGTGTGAGAGAGAGAGAGAGATGTATACACCAATACACCAATACACCAATTGGCAACAACATTAATATCACATACACATGCAGTGAATAACGATGATCATGTAACAACAGCACATGACAAGGTCCGAAATATATTATATGCTAAGAAAACAGACTATTCTCACGGATTATATGTTGGATGCTGAGTAAAATATGTAAGAATGCAGACCTGAATCACTTTGCCAATGGACAGACAGACAAACGGGTCACAGCATCTCTAAAGGTGCTTCTGGTCAGCAGTGGTCAGTATCTACCAACACTGGTCTCTATATCCTCAAGATCTCAATCTGAACATCTGTGGGATGTGCTAGAGCAGCAAGTCTGACCTGTGGCAGCTCCACTTCACAAATGACAGAACTTCAAAGATCTGCTGTTGGTTTCTTGATACCAGATACCACAGGACACTTTCAGAGGTCTTGTAGAGTTCATGGCTCTGTGGATGGGATTTAATGGGAAAGATCCATTTGCATTTTAGTAGACAGCAGCGCACTGGTCAGCAACTCTGCTTTACCATCATACTGCACGAACCTGCAATGAACCACATTAGTATGCAATAATGGCTATAAACCTCCCATGGCTGTAAATAAGACTGCAGCTAATAAATACATCCAGAAACAGAATGGCTAGTCTGATAAAAGTACCATATACTAGTCAAACTACCGACAGTGAAGGGAAGGCAATCATGCTGGGAACCATAGCTCGGAGTTGTACTGGACCATTTATGTTCAACTTACATCACAGAACAGTTAGCAACATAGCAACAGGGAATAAATCATTAAATGACATGCTGTATTTTTTAAACTGAGGAAAATGCACAAAAAGTGCACAGAATTTTGTGAAAACAAACAAAAACGCCTCTCCAACCATTAAGCATGGGGGTGGATCGGTCATGCTTTGGGGTTTTGTTGCAGCCAATGGCACGGGGAACATTTCATGAATAGGGAGAAGAACGAATTCAATGAAATTCCAACGTAACACCATCTGTAAAAAAGCTGAAGTTGAAAAGAGGACAGATTCTAAACACACCTCAAAATCCACAACAGGCTCCCTCAAAAGGTCCAAGCTGAAGGTTTGCCATGACTCTAACAGTCCCCTAATTTGAACAGGGGTGTCCAAACTTCTGCATGCCAGTGTACATGTATCCTGCCATGCTTCACTGCTTGATGGGCGGGCTCTCCTCAGCACATATCTTCATGCTGGACTGATCATCCATTGACAAACGTGACATCGCACCCGCCCCATGCATGGAGGAGGGCATGTTATCTACACCTACAGAGATGGCTCATTCATCACACTTTGGCACATGACAGGAGTGCAACCCCATCAGCGTCTCCATGACACCTTGTGAAGGTGAGAGGGGTCTTCAAAATGACATCTCCCAAATGGGTATGGCCCCACCCGCGGAGCTACAGTTTAATTTTACATGTAATGGTTTGTCAGGGGGCTGGGACCGCTGCTTAAGTGGGGCTGAACGTGTGTAAATTGTTAGGCCAGTCTCTCCTCACTGATGTCGCAGATAACGAGCCAGCGTGGGAAGAAGAGACGATCACACAGGAGAAGGAGGAGAAGGATGAAAGAGGAAAGGGAACCGAATTGGTAAATATGAGGAAAAATTGTAATTTGTTTTTATTAAAGTGCAGAGTTGGTTTGTAATAGCAGTCTTCATTGTGAATACATTAACTTATTTAGCTGCAGCTTCACCTCACAGTCCAGAGTCTGTATGCACAGTTTATATACAGCAGCTACATTAAATAAATGTTTTAATGACTTTAGCAGAAAATATGTTATGATTTGTGATATAATAATAGAGACTTACAATTTACTGCAGAACACACAAAAAAATGATATACATTATTATTATTTTTAAAGGTGCGCAGCACTGAAGGGCCTTTATGTAGGTTAATCTTGCAACTCAATTTTCTGCCTCAAGAGGTCACCCTTCACCAGGACAGAATGAGTGCTCAGTTCTATTTGTTAGGGACTTATTCAAACACCAGTAAAGGATTCTAACCAATAACTAACAGCTGAACGTTTTTACAGCATTTTTTTCTTTTTTTAATGCTAATTCCAAAAGACGAGGCACATTGTAAATTTAGGGCTAAATTTTAGCTCAAAATAGGTAAAAATGAAAAACTATAATACAAAGAAAAAGAGTTTAGCTTTCATATGTTCCCTTTTTATGTGTCTTACAAAATAAGACATGAATGAATCTCGGAATGAATGTGAGGAATAAATGCTGGACCTGTTGCCACGTTCAGGCTATTTAAGAGGTTAACCAGATTTAATTGCACTGGTAAGCTTCTGGCAATCAGTCACAACTACCAAGAGCATGTTTAGCTTTCCCCCCTTTCACAACTCCAAACCCTGTTTCTTCAAATACTTTTAAAGTTTATTTTCATGAGCCCGAACATCAAAAACTCCTGAAAAAAAGTGTCTCATGTGGATTAATTATAAAAATCTTATTTTAGCCTTCACCAACCTTCTAAATTTAGCTTTCCTGCAGATCTACCTTGTCCCTGCGCTGTTTAATTTATTTATTTATTTTAGCTTTTTTCTCTTCACCCGCATAAATAATTAGTAATAATTAGTGATAATCTATTTAAAGCCTGATAACGAGACTGTTTGGAAATGTACACGTAGACTCGGCAGAAAATATCCCCTTGTTTTAAAACACTCAAACAGTCCTGTTTTAGGATCTCATGCCAGCGAAAGCACCAATACCCATGTGACGAAGTTGTGGCTGTCGCTTTTGGATACGATGCAGGGTCTGATCTGTCAAATCAAAGAGCAGAAAAACGCAAAGTGGAAGGAGAAAAATGAGGAAGAAAACGAGTGCAGAGACACTGTGTTTTTAAAGGTCAAGTGTCCTTGAACAAGCTTAAAATGAGCTGCTATATCAGCAGCATTTGCAATCAATTACCACTCAGTTTCGCTCTATGAGTTTTTCCCTGCTTTCAGGCCGTCTTGTTTTAATAGTGTTATGTGGCCCTTAACCTACAGCCTAAATCTCATTTGAGCACGAGGCCCTCTCCTCTTAATATGGCAAACGCACACGTCCCCTCGCACCGCTCAGGCTTGAACAGGTTGTCATGTGCGGTGAAGATCATTCTTATTGATATGTTTAGTTGCTGATACCCCATCTCCTCTTCAATAGCCGGCCTTTCCGACGTCCATTTGCTCACTCCAACAATCAAAAGTGACCTTAGAGGTGACGACAAGGACGACAGCAATGGATTACTTGTCAATTTGCTTACATAACTGAATCATGTCCGCAGAAGATGGATTGCGCCGCAAACCAGTGTGGACAACTTGTGTGGATATTAATTCAAAGCCCGATTCATACATCTAACAGCCAACAGTATGTGGCAGTGTGCGGACTGGCTCTAATTTAGACGTATTATGGATTAAAAGAGGCTTACAAAGCAGTGAATGTGCAGAGATCTGGCATGCATCAACACACAGTCCCATTAGCCAAAGGTTTAGTTTGTCCTCTTCATGCTTTTAGAAGCTTCAATGTCCGTTTAGACCAAGTGTCTGTACTTTAGTTGTCTTGACCTATGAATGGACTGTTTTTAAAATATTTTACTTGTACTCAAGTACATCTCTTGCTGAGATCTCATCATCCTCTTCTATCTCTTTATCACTCAAAACCAACCCTCAAAACCTGGGCGTAATTATAGATAACTAGCCATCATTCTCAGCTCACCTGACTGGTCATGTAGGTTTCTTTTACACAAGGAATTCAAACCTTTCTTTATACTAGGCCATTCAGGCTTGTTCACTCTCTTATCTCTAAGCTTCACTACTGCAACTCACTCCTGGTGGACCTTCCTATGTGTGGCTTCAGGCCCTTGCAACTGATCTAGATTATTGCATCACAGCTTGTCTTCACCCTTCCCAAGTTTACCCGTATCACACCACCACTGTGCTCCCTTCACTGACTTCCTGTACTTGTCCACATTAGAATTATGGACCAGCCCCTTCAGTTGTACCTCTAGCCCTTTAAGTTTTCATTATGGCTAGACTTGATCCCTTCAAGACAAGCATCAACACTTTTCTCTGTCCTGCCATCCAGACGGTGGAATGAGCTTCCGCTGGCTGCACAATCAGTCTTTCTCTTTTTCAAAGAGCCTCCCAGTGTCGTCAAATGTAAGCTGAGGACTCATATCTATGGAAAAACTTAACCCTCTCCCTCCAGCGGCATATTAATGAAATTCCGCAAGAACACTTATATAACTATTACAAAACAAATGTTAAATAAGCAGGAACATGTCGGTAACAGCTGCACATATATCCCCACCAAAAGACACGAGCTGTCTTTCATATGATAATGACATGTTAATTCCGGACATTCCATTGGTGGGTTCCAACGGCCTGGAATCTGTGGAATGTGAATTGAACAGATAGCTCTCAGCTGAGTATTCACACCTATTTCATACATATTCACTGTAGGATTAGTGGCTGAGTGAAAACAGAGTGTCGGCTCACATTAGTTAAGCTTTAGAAATAAAACCACACACAATGTCTAAAAACTGTAATGAGCAGTTTGTAGCCAACACCTCTGTTTATTCAGTTCTGAGCTCAAAAGTCTTGGCTAGAAATGTTTAGAGTGTTTTTTTCACAATATATCAGCACATCTGATCAAGTCTAAGTTTAGAGCAGATTTAATCAGAATATAGATTTATGACACTCTTACTGTTCTGACACTGTTGTTGCTGAGTTTGTGCTGAACTAAAGCCCGTGTAACAGTTTAGAATAAATAATTTTAGATGTGTGTAATTTGTAAAAAGTGAATCCATGTCAGACTACATCAGAGTGTCTGAAACACCCTCAGACTGCAGAGCTTAACAGGAATGGTGGAGGTCAAGTTGTGGTCTGGTAAATCAGCGATTCTCAACTGGTGGGTCATGA
>BRDA01070172.1:0-21945 GCA_036984385.1 Crenuchus spilurus
CCTGCCTCAACCGTCTACCAGAGAAGACTGGAGTATCTGGAGAAGCAGCATTTGTGAAACTCCAAATAAGCCACAAAGTAAGTCCAGTCATGACTTCCACTGTGCTGTGCGAGAGCACAAGAAGTCACGTCGTGATGATGTAAGCGTACTCAGGCCCAGAACATTATGCACAGTGCCAACGTAGGTCAACAGAGGACTGGGAAGGGTGGACAATTGTGCGCAGAGGTGGTATGTGCCAACTGGGCCTAGTATGATTTTGCATGAGAACATGGGTGACTGGGCGTCTTTGGCTGCTTCAGTCCGGACACCCTGCTGATGTTCAGGGGCAGCTGGAAGAAGTGCTAGACTATACCCAGCGTGTGTCTAGACCAGGAGGCATGTGTGCTAATGAAAGAGAAAAGCACATTTGTGTTTGCTTTGGACACTGGGACGGTTACCAGCTACACCGAGCATGACTAGAGCAAATGTACTTTAAAGTGGTTGAGCCCCAGTCTGATCAGCTGACTGCGAACAGAAAGAGAAGAGCACTCCCTCTTTCTAAAGAAAACAAGAGAGCGCTTTATCTGGCCTGGAGAGGAAGAAAAATGACTCCCCTGTACCTCACACCTTCTTCTATATATACAGACCAGGCAGCAGAAGTCTCCTCCCGAGACGAGAAGCTCCAAAAGGTTCATTTCTCAGAAGGCGTGCATAATTGATGACGGTGTGCTTATGCTGAGGTAAAGCTGGAGGTAAAAATCAGTGCACAGCCGCAGGCGTGGATGGAGATACCAATAGCGCTGTAGAGGAGAGTGATAGAGAAGAGCGAGCTGTAGAAAGAGAAGGAGCATGCACTTATCACTGCTGTCCTATATTACACTCCATGCTGAGTGAGTTAAAGCAGAAGCTCCAGAAGGGAATGTTATCTAACACTCCTTCGGGCTGGATTAGCACCGATGCTCAACATGATCCAATATTTGTTTTATGTAGCATCCGCAGACCGCTCCAAAAGGAGGCAACATGTGTTTAAGGACATGTACTGGGAGTTGGGCAAAACACATATTCACTGACCATTTCTAAGAAACAATCTGGTGCTCTTTGATGTTTACAAGTGACTGTAGCTGCACAGTGTATCAGCTTCGCTATTCTCCATCCATCAATGGATAAGGACCAGCAGAAGACCACCAATGACCATATTATTTGGGTGGTGGACCAGTGGTGCTGTTATGATCATAACATGTTGGAATGTGTTTATCAAATTGTCTTCCCAGTAGAGCCGACTGTTAGCTAGAACCTGGTGATATGATAATGTCAGCATGGTCATTTAAGGTCAATCAAGGTAGGTGTTTATAGCCTGATCATCATCGGCCATCGCCATCTCAAAAAAGGTACTACCCACCTTTTATTATCATATGCCTCTACTTTGCAGATTGTACAATAAAGACATTTTAAAACCTGGTCTGGATTCACTGTTTATGTAAACATACACCCACCAATTTGATCTACAGCAGTTCAACTCCGCCCATTCATACTTCAGTCACTTACTGAACTAGGCACAATACAGGAGAGTCAGTCAGAACTAAGGTCATTTACATGTTTCAACAGTTAACAGCCTGTTTATACAGGATACAGACAAAACATTGCTGTCAATTAATTAAATGGCAGAAAGACTAAGTGGCAGCATTAACATTAGCCAGGAAAACACAAACTAAAGCTAAAATAGCTATTGTGACATCGACTATCCCTATTCAGCAGAAATGTAGAACTATCTTTATATAGATTCCCAAAACTAAAGAAAAGAGAAGCAGTGACTGTTATTCACAGAATCAATGTTCTATGAAACTATCCAGGGTTCAAATGGAGGCTCATTCATTCTCTGACTGCACTCATATAGCTGTAATGTTACGATGTGCCACTGTTAGTTGAAGAAGACCTAGCTGGCATAGAGGCTTCCAGATAAAAGTCGTAATAAAGTACAAAAAAATAGTATAAATCCTTCCACATACTGCCCGAGTATCCACTAGTGCCCTTGTCACTTTAATTTTACTAACAAATCTTATTCCGGCTTTGCATAATTTATTCCCTCAGCATCAAAATCAGGTACATATAGCTGTCTGGAAACCTGAAACCTGGGCACATGCCAGTGTACATAGATCACTGGTTCTTTGGTAATTCGGACAGATTGCTGTCAAGTCCAGCTGCCTTTAATTTACACAGATAATCTCATTTCCTTTTTTCCTGTTTTCCCTAATAACACAGCCATGCTGTAGAATGTTTTGCCACTGGAAAGTGATGTCAATGTATATACTCAAAGAGACTGTCATGTAGAAATGAGTGGTGACTGTTAACTCAAACTAGATGCACAGTTTTCCACCTAGATATTGGACGATAATACTTAAGTTGTACAAACAACAGAGTTTATGAGGTGAAATATTTGTGCCAGAGGCCACACATTTGATCTTATTGTTGAGATGATGTGTCTTATTGTTGTGAACTCAAAGCTGGACTGGCCATCTGATATACTGGGTTTTCCCAGAGGTGCTATGTACCTTTTGAGCTGACACAATATGTGGAATGGTTGCCACAGGGGTCCAGATCTCATTGGCAATTAAAGGTGTTCAGGTGTCTCAACCACCTTTGGACCAAATGTTTCAATTTTTGTTGCAAATGATAGTAAGAAACTCATAATTTAGGCAAAATACCAGTTTGCTGGTGTAGCATAGCATTGAAGAAAAACACATTAAAGCAACATTGTTTTAGTTTTCATATTCAAATGTCAAAAAGAAGCAAAGGTATCCAACATACATGCAAAAGCAAACTTGTGTTCATTGTTGAACAAGCCCCTTATTCAGCTTGGTGTTGGCAATTTGGAAAATGGTGAAGAGTTTGTCTTTTTTCTTTCTCTATATTTCCATTGATTAAAGGTCACTTAATGACAGCGAATTGTCTGGGATAACATTTGAAGAGATGCTCTTTGAAAGCTGACCCTGAGACATGCTTTCTGCTTTCATCTGTCTATTTCTCTCTGTCTGGCCCATTACTGTGATCTGGCTCTGAAATGTAATGACATCCCTTGCAACAATGCAACCAGGCCCAGTTTTAAGTGGATCAGCCTCTCTGTGGCCCATATGCACCGTCTTTCTGTCTGTCAGGCAGGAGAAGAGAGGAGGAATTGGCCATTCGTGACGTTTTTAATGACTGCGCTGCCAGCGTCTTGCTTTAAAGAGGAGCCGAGAGCCGTCCTGACTGCACTCCGACGCCTCGATGTGTCTGAGATGAATTGTGCGATTTACATGAATATTTATGGTTTACGGGCCCCTGTGCTGCGTGAGAGGTAATTGCATTATGAGTCTATGGAAGAATGAGTGTGAATGATAGTGCTCCATATACCACCTCATACATATTGAGATGGGTGAGAAATGCGGCGTCCACAATGGAGGCACTCACTAAAAGAGCTGCAGGAGAAGTCACATGGAGGTTTTACAGGAATTGTAATGAATCATAATCAAGAAAATTCAGCATCGACATACATATTGAACAAGCAGCCGAGATTTCAGTGAGTTTTCATTAAGTCTTTGCTTTTGAAAAGGGTTCAAACTCGGTGAGATACATCTGAACGTGCATCAGATGATGAAAGTGAGGGAACCTATGTGAATCCACATTATCCTCAAGAATCAGTCACTACACAATGATAAGCCATGTAAGGCATGCAAGAGAGTACACTAAATATTGCATTTGAAGCATTTTTCAATGTTTATTGTCTTCTAGGAGCTGGTAGAACACTTCAGTACAGCCAGTGCAGATTTTGCCATGAACTGGATTGATTTGTTTTAAGGTTACAATACATCCCAATTACTCATGAACCCTAAAATACAAGAAGATTGAGGAGGTCTTGAACTTTCTTCTGCTAGATCTTGCAGTATTGTAGTGATGCCAGACTTGCCGTACAATGTGACTGCACATCATTTCAGGTTTAGGACACATCTTGATTTGCTCCTAAAGTCCATGGGTTGAATGGTCCAGTTCTGGAAATACTTAACTTCAAAAATAGGTCGCCCTTTAGTTCAGCAAGAAAAAGTGTTTTTGCCTGTTAGTTATCTCAATGATCAATACAGCTCATCCTAGCCCAGAACAGAGGAACACAAATGTATAATGAGAGGATTCTGCAGCAGCGGCTCCCTCTGACCATAATAAATGCGGTCAATACGGCACAGGAGGATGCAGTGCGGCGAGGCGGAGAGGCCGTGGTAAATAACGAGTAGAGAACTGTCTATTCCTGACCCATATGCTGTTTACCCCATTCTGTCTGCCTAGTTTACACACTATCTTCGGTTCCCATCCACATTGATAAAGGGCCTCGCTGCCTAATCCACTTTCGGAAGGCCGGCGAGCACATTACGCCATTCCGTTCGTCAAACCCAAACTCGATTTTTGCAAAGGTTAATGGCCAAGCTTGCAGGAGGAGGAGGAGGACGAGGTGGAGGAGGAAGAAATGCAAAGGCAGATGTTTTAAGATGAGCCCTTTCCAATTGCAAACAAGAGCTAACATTTTGGAGCCTGTGTTTTGGATGCATCCTGAATGACCTTTGTCAGTGTGCTGTCTGATTAAATAGGCAGCAGGGAGATAGGCAGGCATTGTGATTTGGCCCAAGGGAAGCCCAGCTTTACCGCAGTCATTACCACGAAACTTTCCCCCAAACTGCCCAAGGCTGGACACTAAGCAGTAAACACCACGGCTGGAATGCAGGTACACACAACACCGTATGTATGTGTTTGATGACCTTCTCTGTGGAAGCTTACAGACTATAGGCTCATCCGACCTTTGATGCTATTATAGCAGGTTCTGCAGAACCCTCATATAGCAGCATTTAGTTTCCCATGCACTTGCTGAGATCAAGGGTTGGTTAATTATATAGTGGTGGAATCAGGTGCACTGAAGGAAGTAAAATATTGAAGAGTGCAACATAGGGGCACTCACAGAAATGATCCAAGAATCACTGCATTATTGTATGAATGCCAAAAGTTTCATTATCGCAAAGGAAATAAATCTTCAGAAGCTGAGAGACATTTTCCTGGTTGTGTAAATCTTTCCATTGTTTTTGATGGGTGTCACATAATGGTTATGGTCCAACTATGATGACAGACTTTTCCGGGTAATGTTTACCCTCTTCACTGTTAAGCATGAGGGCTTCTTCGGAAGGTCACCGCTTGTTGTGGCAACTTTGGTTTCACATTCATGAACATGCAGACACATGCCTTAGGATGGCTCTTTACAGTAAATGGTGCCAAATAAAACATCTTCAGTACTTATGTCATTTCAGGAAATTTATTTTTACCAGTCGATGGGCTTTTCTGATTAGCATCTCTGGAACTAGAAGAGAATAAAATCTTGTTGGCGCAAGTTCACACAACCTAATTCTATTGATCAACAAGCTTGTAAGTTGGACATATTTGGCTGAATAAGTCAACCATAAATTCAATCTCCAAGATTTTTGCTCCAATGGGAAAAAACAAGCATTCACAAGCATTAATTGGACATTTATTTGGTTTCTAAAAAGCAGAGTTGTTCTAACTTGTAGCAGTTTTTACTTGGTTAAATCATTGGTGCACCATTGTTGGATATTCATAGTCACTGCCAGGCTTTTTATCTCAAGCTTTATGCAAAGCAAAGTTGTATGCAAATCCAAGCAGAGCATGTTTTGTGTAAAGTGCATTTTGCCTACCTTACTGCAAGACTCAGAAGATAATATCACCTTGTCAAGAACGTTCAACCTGGATTTGTGTCCTTTCAAAAATACCATGTAAATCACACGTTAGCTAGCAGTCAGTGAACCGCTGCGATAATATGGAGTCACTGTTAAATCAGAGCTTTACCTGCAAGCTTTGATGAAGTGAACCAAAAGCTTTGCTTAACAGCACTGTAATGAGAAATTAACAAGTGCAGCAGAGGGGGCAGGGCCAGTCAGAAATGTTAAACTGAATTTAATGTAGGAAGAGTTACTGTTTTCAGAGTGGGCTGAATTACAAGAGAGGGGGAATAAGTGCCCACATAATTTATTCAGTCCGAGTGCTCAGAAAATGCTGCTATTTTCCTCCATCCACGTTGTACTCGGCCTGGTTCATTTGGACTGAATAATGCCACTCTCCCACTGAGCGGCTGAAACATCAGTTCGGCGAAAAGACAGGAACGAGGATCTTTGAGGCAGATTTAATTTGCAAGCCTGTGTATAAAGCGGGTTCATTATTATTGGGCCGCTGCACAGTACGGCGGTCATTTTCAATTTGCTGTTATGCCATTTGGTAGTCCATCAGCCCCGACAGAAAGGGCCACTGATGGACTGCTGGGAGGAGAGAGAGACCTGCCATAATGAAAAGAGCAAGAAATATGCATGTAAAAAGTGACAAAAGACACCTAATACGAGGCTGTGTCACCCAGGCCATATATGTGTCATTCCACTGAATATACTCAGTCTACACTATCTTTTTTGAATTGTAGTGACCCCGGCCTTGCTCGGCAATGCTCATAAAGTATGGCAGTGGAGCCCTGGCGCAGCTCATAAATGCTTTTCTTCAAACTAAACCATCCCATTGATTCCAGTCTTCCCTTGGTCCATCTGCCACAGTACAGATAATCAATGCTGAGATAAATACATGATGCCTTGTGGCAGTTGGAAGCTGTGGTGCTGGTATAGGAGGGGAACCTGGAACAACAGCAGCATCAGTATTTATAGTGATGTTCCTGCTTTCATATGATCAGGAGCCCATGCGGCTGAATATGCTGTAACACACTACCCACAATCGCTCTCCTGGCAGCCTTAAAATTATTGATAATGGAAGGCAGGCGTCCTTTTTTATAACCCGGCGTTCTCCAACCTTGGCTGTCTGCCAGAAGGCTCCTCAAGATCTTTACCCGTCCTTGCTAAGGTACTTTACTACCCAGAGAACAAACAAAGGTGACAAATTACGGCAGCTCTTAAAGCACCATTATCCACCGCTTACGAGGCCAGTAAAGCATCCGTCTCCGATGATCACATCATGCATCTATGCTCCAAACCAGGAGCAAATCTGACATTAATAAATTGCACTCCATGTTAACCGTAAATGTTAAGCGAACAGCAAAACCAATCACCGGATGACATTTACTGCTTAAAGAAGCATTAGAAATGGTCAGCTGGAGGAAATCAGATATATAAAAATGTAAATAGTTTCTGTACGTTTGAACCCCAGGGCAAATATTATTATGTAAGCTTTTACTCACACTTCCTCACAGCACCTGGCAAAGTTTAAAACTTTACAGCAGTTATATAATGTGAAGAATTTATGACCTCGGCCTGAACTTCACCTGTGTTTAGGAACACCATACATGTGTTATACATAAGGATAATATATGAATACAAGTTAAGAACTTCACAGTAATGTACACTTTTCACTGGAGCTATCTTTGTTTACTACATCTAAACTGTGACAAATATACCATAATACTACAAATTATTTAGTTTGGCCTTGAGGAACATAGCCTTGTCTTCTTTCTGTATGTTTGGGTTTTGTGTGTAAATGATTATAGAACATTTCACCAAGAAATCACATCTTCAAATTCATGTACGGCAGATGTAATTTGTCAGCTACAACAGGTTCAAATTTTATTTCTCGAGTTTAAAACCTAGAATCAATAGTCACCTAAATAACTTGCATCACCATAGCTTCACAACCCACTGAAGTCACATCAAAGTCTTGCCAACATTCCTGATTTTCAAGGGAGTCTCTGTATTTTAACTGCATTGCTCCTGACTGGTAGTGAGATATATCAGATGGGTCTCTTTTTCTGTAGGGATATGTGTTAAGGTCTCTGGCAACTCAAGCCATATACAGAGGGGACCATGCACAAATGACCCTGCTTGATATGCATCACTTGTCACGGGGCTGTGTCCAGAGGCATCAATAGTGGTTCATTAATTTCTACACCAGGTAAGAATATTTTCTTAAATTGAATGTAAAGTTTGTCATGCCTACTTTGTCCAGATTAGGTAAGTTTGCTGGCCTACTCTTTCCCTCCACGCCAGTCTGACCAGACCAATGTTTACAGCTGGCATACTTCCCACTCCCAAACACCCCCCACACTAAATGTTTGCTGATATTTACTGATACTCTGGAAATGTTTTCTTTTTTAACACCTCTTTGTAAAAATGTTGACAGACAGGGACAGTCTAGTTAGTATGGTTTAGGATTTGAATTTGATTTAGAAAACTGAACAAACGTTGCCACTTCAGACAGCAGCAGTGCTAAGTGAAAAACGATCCTGCTCTGAGTTTTTCAAGATGGCTGATGCAGCATTCAGCTACACAAGTTTTTAATTATTTTTTTATTCATACTGTGTCCTAAACCACATTAATGTTAATTAATCTAATCCCTGAGACCTCAAATGAAATCTGGATGCAGTTTGAGTGGGTTGAGAGAAGTTTTAGTAATGTCCATTGACACAAATGTGATGTCATTGACTATTGAGTTCTAGTGTTATGTTAGCAGTTCTAAAGCAGCAAAACATGTACTGGCTAATGGACTACATCTGCTGTGAGTGGAAAATGGTATAAATATGATTTAAGTTAATCAGATCATAATGAAATGATTTGTGTGCACATATTTGTTCTGCACATGTGCTTTGCAGCAGTGCTTAATATAAACGCACCATATATTCTTGCTTTGCTCTACATATGTGGGCTGTCAGCAAAGATGTGATCATATGTAAGTCTGCAAAAGCACTGATAAGCAGGTGTGTGTGCATGTGTTCGGCCAGCAAGGGGGAAGACGAGTTCACACCGCATATACTGTATATTGCATAGGCCTACAAAATTTCTGCCTTTGACATTCGTTTCGCAGAGAGACGGACTGTTTTGCTGATATCTAGCTTAAACAGCATCTTAATTTGCCACAGGAGACTGTACATAAAGTACTACAAGATGTATTGCCTTGCACATTTCCTGCATGTCCTCCCTTATTAAGAGCAATAAGGAGCAGGAGGTTTGTTTAGTGTCTCTTTCTGGTTTTGATGACATTGATTGCAGAGCGACTGATCTAACATTGCTTAAATAGGTGCAGGGGGAGTGTATAGAGGAATGTACAGACCTTGAAGAGCCTATTTTGTTCTGAAAGCCCAATTATCTGGTTGACGTGTGTGTGTGTGTGTGTGTGTGTGTGTGTGTGTGTTTGGATGCCTAGAGGGATTTAGAGTTAAGTAAGGACGTTTGAGCACTCAGTCAAAGCCTGATGTCAAGTGTTTGAGCTCTAAATGACGTCTAAAGGTTCCCCAAAAGGCAGCGAGAGAGTGTTTCTGATTCAGACTCTTAATAGGAACCCTCTGTTGAGTGGACACACACACACACACACACATTTCTCCTTGCTTTTTCAGCAGACATTATTATAATTATAAATAGCAATAATACTTAAACTCTATGTATTACTATATTTATGAGGACATTCTTTTGACTCATGTGACACTGTCATTACCTGTGATACACAAAAACATAAATAGATACACATAGTCATACCAAAATTATAACCACCTACCAAATAGTGGGAATTTTCCCAAGATGTAACAGTGTTCGCTGAATGGTGCTCACTAACACTTTCCTCATGGCTCTTGAGTTCATTATAGAGGAAAACTGGTCCACTATAGGGGTTGATTGCTCTGTAATTCTCATTGTAGTTGTTGTACACTTCTGCCATCATGGGAGACTAGTGTTACGCTGCTGGGAGGTTGAATGTACTAGAAGTCCGTTGTCAGTACCTCCACTACAGCAGCTCTAGAACATCCAAAGTTAGTGGTTTCTGAGACGCTGCCTCCACCATGCTTCACATGGTAAACTATTATCATGGACATCAGTCACATCACGTCCTTTACCCATGATGATGATTTTACACTCTGCTGCCACTGACTGGTGTGCTCGCTTATTTACACCAATTAAGCCCAATTAAAAACCCAATTAAAAAAAATGAGGAATTCTCATGCCTAGAACTAGCCTTAGTCAACTTAAAAACTTAGAAGTAAACCTGTATATGCCCACAGTGTTACAGATTGTACTTGTATTCCTATCCGTATGAGGACATTTGGTCCCCACAAAGACATAAATGTAAGACCACACACAAACACTGTACATAATTAGAGCAGCAATAACACACACACTCACACACATTGATTTCTGATTCAGAATTTTAAAAGAAACCCTGAGTCAAGTGTAGACACACACACACACACACACACATACATGCTCAAACACTATTTACTCTCCTCTTTAGCAGGCAAGATTATAAATAGCAAAATTACACACAAATGTTCTGTATTTCTAGCCTTGTGGGGACACGTTATGGAGTTGTGTAATACTGTACTAGTCTACACACAGTAGAAATTCTGTAAGACCAAAAACATCATAAAAGTCCTAAAAGTAGCGCCCAATTAAACGAGACAAAATTCTAACCCTAACCTTGACTCAAACTGGGGTGAAAACAGAGTATTTCCTTGCAGCAGCGTGTCCTCTACACCTGTATTCCTACCAGTATGAGGACATTTGGTCCCCGCAGAAGACCACACATAAACAAACACAGACTTCTCTTTAGCAAACATAATTGGAGAAGCAGGAACATACACATAAACACACACTTATCTGCACTAATAATGTAATAATGATGATGGCTCTGTAGAGCGGAGTGGCTGTGAAGTGATGTAATTGGGTCATGTAAAGTTAAAAAGACTCATTTTACTTTGAGATGGCAGCAATGAATCAAAAACGGAACAGAGCCTGTTATTTTTCTTCCTTACTCAACAGCAGTAATCCACGTTTAAAGCCTTCCCTCTGCCTGACAGCGTGCTTTTAGACTGTCTGTAATCGGGTGTAAATGCCGCTGCTTTGGGGGCTGGGGGGGTGGCTATTAGCGGGCAAACCTCAAGCCTGAGCGTAGACGTTTTCCCCCTGAAGGAACATTGATTTCTGTTCAGAAGGAACTGATGCTAAAACAAATCATAAAGCACACGCAGATGTGTGGACATGCACGGCCATCGCAAAAGCCTGACCTGCCAACCCACACAGGTTTCTCAACACATACGTCAAGCGCTGTAATGGCGTACAGGCTGTAACTGGGCATATTTCTCAAGAGAGAGAGAGGGGGGAAAAGCCACTGTTGGGAAAAGCTGTATCATAATATTGGTATTTATCTGCTGTGTACACCTTTGCTGCAGATACAGTAGCTGCTTGGTGGCAGGCCCTTGGGGGGATATAAACGTATACTCCACATATAGCTGGATTTTTACTGTACACCATGAAATATTAATCTCCAGTGTGTCATGTTTTCAGAAGTGGATGCAAAGCACCTTGCCCTGGGCCACTTTCCACCAGACGACTGGCTGCACCATGCTCGGACTGCATTCACATGCTAATAAGAGTGGGTTAATATTTACTCACCAGTCACTGCAAACCCCAAAAGACGCCAATTTTAATCTAAAGTTGATGTATAAAGAGCTTTGTAGAGTAAAATACACCATAACAAGTAGCCATAATAGTCCTATGTTCTCCAGGTCTACATATGGGATCTCCCAATGGCCTACGACCCCCAGATCTACACCTACGTTCTACCAGTGTACTATGTTCTCCAAGTCTACATCTATGCTGTACCAGTGTGCTCTGTTCTCCAAGTCTACATCTATGCTCTACAAGTGTACTATGTTCTTCAAGTCTACATCTATGCCCTACAAGTGTACTATGTTCTCCAGGTCTACATCTATGCCCTACAAGTGTACTATGTTCTCCAAGTCTTCATCTATGCTCTAGAAGTGTACTATGTTCTTCAAGTCTACATATATGCTCTACAAGTGTACTATGTTCTCCAGGTCTACATCTATGCTCTAGAAGTGTACTATGTTCTTCAAGTCTGCATCTATGCTCTACAAGTGTACTATGTTCTCCAGGTCTACATCTATGCTCTAGAAGTGTACTATGTTCTTCAAGTCTACATCTATGCCCTACAAGTGTACTATGTTCTCCAGGTCTACATTTATGCTCTAGAAGTGTACTATGTTCTTCAAGTCTACATCTATGCTCTACCAGTGTACAATGTTATCCAGGTCTACATTTATGCTCTAGAAGTGTACTATGTTCTTCAAGTCTGCATCTATGCTCTACAAGTGTATTATGTTATCCAGGTCTACATTTATGCTCTAGAAGTGTACTATGTTCTTCAAGTCTACATCTATGCTCTACCAGTGTACAATGTTATCCAGGTCTACATTTATGCTCTAGAAGTGTACTATGTTCTTCAAGTCTTCATCTATGCTCTACCAGTGTACTACGTTCTCCAGGTCTAAATCTATGCTCTACCAGTGTACTATGTTCTCCAGGTCAACATCTATGCTCTAGAAGTGTACTATGTTCTTCAAGTCTACATATATGCTCTACAAGTGTACTATGTTCTCCAGGTCTACATCTATGCTCTAGAAGTGTACTATGTTCTTCAAGTCTACATCTATGCCCTACAAGTGTACTATGTACTCCAGGTCTACATTTATGCTCTAGAAGTGTAATATGTTCTTCAAGTCTACATCTATGCTCTACCAGTGTACAATGTTCTCCGGGTCTACATCTATGCTCTACCAGTGTACTATGTTCTTCAAGTCTACATATATGCTTTACTACTATGTTACTATGTTCTTCATAGTACTAAGCGTACTATCTTCTCCAGGTCATCTATGCTCTACAAGCATACTAGGTTCTCCAGGTCTGCATCTATGCTCTACCAACGTACTACTGTATGTTCTCCAGGTCTACATCTGTGCTCTACCAGTGTGCTATGTTCTCCAGGGCAACATTTGGGCTTTCCCAATGGCCTACAATCTCTAGGGCTACATTTATGCTTTGCCAGTGTACTCTGTTCTCCAGGGCTACATCTCTGCTCTACCAGTGTACTATGTTCTCCAGGCCTACATCTCTGCTCTACCAGTGTACTATGTTCTCCAGGCCTACATCTCTGCTCTACCAGTGTACAATGTTGACTGTCTTTGACATTATCCCAGTCATTAATGAAAAAGATAAGAAAATGTAGGATGTGGCCTCTTTAAATGAAGTCTTGCAAGATCTCACTGCAGGACGTCCAGCGTGTATCAGCACAAACGGCTTCATTACGGCTGATCATGTGCAGATTGGAGGTGACCATTACGGCCGCTGTGATAGATCTCTGTCATTACACACACGCTAAATTCAATTTAGATTTTTTTGCTGAGGCACATTTTCTGACTATGAAAAGTGTGATTGATTATCAAGAACCTGCAAACTCATGAACTCACTTGAAAGTGTTCTTTTCGATGATGGTTTGTGCAAAAATATCTATTGTTTAATTTTTTGAATGATAAAATGTGGCAAACTAACTCAGTTCAGACCAAATCTAATGAAGTACTTCTTTTTGTGTTTTAAATGCTCCAAGAAGCAGCTTTACTGTATTTTATAATACAGTCTTATACAAAAGTTAGTGCACATCTGGTTAAACTAACCCTGCCTGGGGATGAGCACCATCGTAGCAGGTCCCTGCTAACTCCACCAAGATTCTAGCCAATCAGAATTAAGTTCTTTCGTCATCAGTCTCTCCTCTTAGTGACACACGACTCTTGGTTTTTTGAACTGCTCTCTCTAAAATCGAGTCAAGACCTCAACTGTTACTTCATTTTAATAGTACAGTACCAGTGAGAGATAAAAACTACTACCATAATATGAGACATATTACAATGTACATAAAAAATAACACAAAGTCAACTGGAGTCCACGCATAGCCATATAACCCTCAAAGTCATTGGCCAAGAATAAAAAATCACTAAAAGTCCACTAAAATCACATCCATCCAATCTACACCTGATTATAATAAACAAATATCCAGTAGATGAACCTTATTTACAGCAAAAAGCAGAAATACTTCAAATTCACAAAGCTGAAGTTAGCGTCTTATTCCCATTCCACCTTAAATTGTACAACATTTATATTCAAATGCCTTGTAGAAATGAGCAGAAATCTAAAAATATCTACAAATAATGTAATACCTCTTTTTGGGAAAAAAAATAGTTTTTTACAGTCCTGAGTTGTCATCTATCTACAGTGGTGCTTGAAGGTTTGTGAACCATTTAAAATGTTTTATATTTCTGCATAAATATTTTCACACAAGTCCTAAAAGTTGATAAAAAAATACAAATATTAGACTTGCTCATTTATTTATTGAGGAAAATGATCCAATATGACATATTTGTGAGAGACTAAAGTATGTGAACCTCTAGGATTAGCAGTTAATCTGAAGGTGAAATTAAAGTCAGGTGTTTTCAATCAGGTGTGAGTGGGCACCTGTTTTATTTAAAGAACAGGGTTCTATTAAAGTCTCCACTTCACAACATGTTTGTGGAAGTGTATCATGACACAAACAAAGGAGATTCCTGAGGAGCTCAGAAAAAGAGATGTTGAAGCTCATCAGACTAGAAAAGGTTACAAAACCATCTCTAAACAGTTTGGACTCCACCATCCACAGTCAGACAGATTGTGTACAAATGCAGGAAATTTAAGACCACTGTTACCTCCTCAGGAGTGTCAACCAACAAAGATCACTCCAAGAGCAAGGCGTGTAATAGTCAGCGAGGTCACAAAGGATCCCAGAGTAACTTCTAAACAACTGAAGGCCTCTCTCACATTGGCTAATGTTAACGTTCATGAGTCCACCATCAGGAGAACACTGAACCACAATGGTGTGCATGGCAGGGTTGTAAGGAGAAAGTCACTGCTCTCCAAAAAGAACATTACTGCTCATCTGCAGTTTGTTAAAGATCACGTGGACAAGCCAGAAGACTATTAGAAGAATGTTTTGTGTACGGATGAGACCAAAACAGAACCTTTTGTTTTAAATGTAAAGTGTTATGTTTGGAGAAATGAAAACACTGCATTCAGCATAAGAACCTTATCTCATCTGTGAAACATGGTGGTGGTATCAGGTTTGGGCCTGTTTAGCTGCATCTGGGCCAGGACGGCTTGTCATCACTGATGGAACACTGAATTGTGAATTATATATTTGTCTCATTTGTTTAACTGGGTTCTCTTTATCTACTTTTAGCACTTGTATGAACATCTGATGATGTTTCAGGTCATATTTATGCAGAAATATAGAACATTCTAAAGGATTCGCAAACTTTCAAGCACCACTGTATCTACCCAACTCAAAAGTCCCATATTTTGTAATAGAGGGAGACAAATCTCAATGTTTTGTAGACCTCCACTGCTTACCGTTGTCTTATTTAACAGTTTGTGGATTGGTAGTCACTCCTAATACCCAAATATATTCATGAAAGCACAAAGTGAGTTTTTCATAATATGTCCCCTTTAATGTAACATTATAATGAGACGAATGGACCGTTTTGGATGAAACTGAACTATCATTAAAATAAAAAATGAAGTTGCACTGTTTTATAAAATTGATTTGTGCTCTAAATGTTTTATAATGTACGTAGTCTAAACACCTTCTCCTTCTATACACCGCTTGACCCTGCTGGCCTCTGCATCGACTGGATTTGACGAATATACTGTTGCGGTGTTGGTGGTTGTGCTGCACGTCTAATCGCAAAAGAACAAAGTGTTCACCTTTAACACCCTGCTGTTGGGCTGAGGGAAACTGGCATGGCTGAACCTCACGAGAGAACATTCCAGCAATATTCAGAAAGGACATCCATGTGCCCTGGAGCCAAATTCCTCCACACACACACACACATACAGTCCTCCCCTGGTGAGTGTAGGAGCCTCCCTCGCACACACGAATGCTGCAAATAATTAAAAATAAAGAAGAAGAAGAAGATGAAGAAGACTCCAGAGAGGCTTTATCTATAAGAGACAAAAAAGAAATGCGCAGTGTTGGAGACGGTGAGTGTTGGGAATAGTTGTTAGCAGACATAAAAGAAAGTCTAAAGATAAACCATGCAGAACAGAAGGCATTAATAATGAGAATGGCTGTGTAGTGAATGCTTTTGAATGGAAGGATTTTGTACTGCAGGTGAGCTGATTCTCCAATCCTCCAGCACAAACCCGGAGCGTTTCAGCCGACCGCAACATTGACACAGTAAATCTAAAAAGAAAATGGAAACAGACGTTTTGTGCCAAATGGACTGCAGTTAATGGGCGCGAGTACAAAGAAAAACACACTCAATCCCATTGAACATCCATTTATCAGAGTGTCTGCCGGTGCAGAAGGTCTTGTCCATGTTCTTATGTGCGAGTGTGCTTGTTTTTGCACATTTTTTAGGATAAAAATGTTCTGACTTTGTGGGAAAACAAGAAAGAAACGGGAATAATCTATCAAATCACACTTTCTCTGTTGTTTACTACTTTGTATATAATTGCAAAGTCAAAGCTTCTTTGGTTTGGTTACTAAGGTTAAGATTAGGCTTAGGGATGGTGGCTCAGGTTTAGATTTAGGTTTAGGAATGCTGATAACAAAGCACCAAATAAAGGCCAGAAAATAAAGGATAATACATATAAAATTCTATTTATTAAATGATGAGAATGTGGCTCAACATCTGAGAACATGAACTTGTCAGCACCGTCCAGAGCCTCGTCCCTTCTCCCGGTCATTTGTCTACACTACGTCATTGTCCACACCCCCAGTGATGTCATTTCATTATTCATGTCTGTTCCCTCATGTGTGTCACTGATTACGTCCTGTATATATTCTCCTCGTCATCATTGTCTTCATGACTAATTTTAATCTGTACCTGGTGTTCCTGTATTTACGTGCTAACATCCTGTCTACCCGTGTTTTGTAATAAAACCTTCTACTTCAGATTTACCCCTCCTCCTGTCTCCACTACCCCACCTCAGTAAAGCAACTATCCATGTGATAGTGTTTATATATTAGCCAATAAGGACCTTATTTAATATTGCTAGAACTTAGTGAAGGGCTAGATATCAGTGAATGTAATAGTCTAATAGATTGTTTAACCTTTTAATAATGATTTGTGACACATATTGTGTAGTGTGATTATATATACACTCACTGGCCACTTCATTAGGTACACATACCTTACACTCATTGTCCAATTTCGCTTCACTGACCAAACACGTGCACTTATAAACTGCAGTCCATCTGTTTCTCTGTGTATTATTCGCTTCATTTCATCATGTTCTTCAATGGTCAGAACCCCCACAGAGCAGGTGGATCATTCTCAGTGACGCGGATGTGGTGGTGGTGTGTTAGAGCTGCTGGAGATGTTAAACACTGTGTCCACTCAGTGTCCTCTGTTAGACACCTACCTTGTTGATGTAAAGTCAGAGACAGAAAGATCTGTGTGTGCCTGTATACATTTCTGTGTGTGTGTGTGTGTGTGTGTGTGTGTGATAACCTGTACATTCCACTCTGGGTCAGAAAGATCAAGTGGACTCTCTGCTCTTTGGCTTTTCCCAGCCTGTCTCTTATCTTCCAGACTGAGTCCTGCTGAGTTTAACCTGACATCCATCAGTCTGGAGCTGTCAGCAGGCCTGACCCCTACACTGCCCATACACACGCCATGCTTATCACAACCCCCCTTACACACCTACACATCTCACTGCATGACAACATCCATACAATTACTGTCATAATACAGGTCTAGCAATGAAACCTTTCAGAAGGAAATAAACCCTTTTAAACTCTATATGTACATACACACCACCACCACATCAGTGTCACTGCAGGGCTGAATGACCCAGCTGCTCTGTGGTGGTCCTGTTTGTGTTCTGGCTATTGAAGAACAGGGTGAAAGAAAGTATACAGTCCTTATATTTCTACTGCCCATTGAGATACTATAGCAACCAAAGTAATGACGGCCTTTTCTTAGAGAAGCATCAGTCAGGGAAGGGTTTAAGGGCCATTTCCAAAAAATGGAAGCCCATCATTCTACAATGAGAAAGATTATTCAGACAAAGAATACATTCAAGACAGATGCAGTCTTCTTAAGAGTGGACAAATTCAGCCCAAAGTCAGACAGTGCAATGCTCAGCGAAAGAGCCCAGAGTTCCATCTCAGACTCTACAGCTACTGGTTAGCATCTTAAACATTTAAGTTCAGATAGAACAAAGACTGAACAGGGAGAACAAAAGAAAGCCTCTCCTTTCAATAAAGAAAAAGAAGTTTGCGAAGTTGCATCTGAACGAACCACCAGACTTTTTGAACAGTGTAAATTGGACATACGAGATCACAGTGCAGATGTTTGGCCATAATTTGCTGCACCGTGTTTGTCAAAAAACACTTCATACCAACCGTGAGGCACGGTGGTGGAGGGGTGATGATTTGGGCTTGTTTTGAAGCCACAAGACGCATTGCAATCGACCAGTATACCAAAGTACTCTCGAGTTAAATGTGAGACCATGTATAGGACAGCTAAAGCTTGGCTGATATTGGGTCATGCAACAGGACAATGATCTCAAGCACACCAGCAAATCTACAACAGAATGGCTAAAATCAAAAGAATCAAGGTGCTGCAATGGCTGCAGCTTTGTATAAACAAACCCCGCAAATCTCCATGAACTGAGCAATGTAATAAAGAAGACATGGGCCAAAATTCCTCCAGAACAGTGTGTGAGACTAATAAAATCATACAGAAAATGATTACTACAAGTTATGGCGGCTAACGATGGTTGTACATGCTGTTAATGATGTTTTTCAGGTTTTCTCCATTTGGCTTCATTTCTGTTAAATAAATGATGATGTGGTAGAATCTGTTGTGTGTTGTTGTTAATCTCAAGTTGTATTTATCTCATGTTAAGACTTTCAAGGGGGGTGTACTTGACCCTATATCAATTTTTTCCATTTTTATTTTTTTACATTGTTTGAACCCAACAGCTGTTCTTTACACGCTGTGACCATTTCATGATGAACGGACCAATAAAAATGCTCCAAAAGTGCCTTGATGTTTTTACATTGACTTACATTAAAATTTGAGAATGTTTTTGCATCTCCTGTAAAGTTAACATTTTGAAGATGTGTTTACAATAGTTTCCTATTCGACAGTCATTTGCATTGATTTGTTGATGGACTGTATGTTTTTTAGAAGCGCTGGTGCTCTGTTTTAAGGTGTACAGCAGAAGCAGGTCTGGATTTCTGATGAAACTGAATATCTGATGTCACCGGTTTGCAGAAATGCATCCCATCCCGAGGCCGTAACCAGAGCTAGTTTCTAAAGATCGGACTCTGAGATAAGTATGACAGGATGTAATACTTGTGCTGCTCTACCCTTACTTCACTTACCCAATGGTTTCCGTTCTGTGCAGGCTGCGTGGTAGGTTGCTCGGGTGATTTTTGGTTGCACACTAAAGGAAACAGATACTGAAATCACTTCCTGTTAGTAAGTTTTGGCGCCTCTGTGTTTGGTATCCTGGTAACTGTACCGTGACAACAGTGGGGGGGGGTCAGTCCATCAGTTCATTCGATCTCTCGTTTTTAATAAGCACTGTTCTCGACACCGGTACACATTTACGTAGATATTATGCCTGAAAAATCATCAATCGGAGCATTTTGTGACAACAATAATCTGATATTCATTATCGCTGATTATTTTAGAGCATTTTAGAGACCAAACACTGTGGATCAATGGCAATGGAGATGAATGTGTGTGTGTGTGTGTGTGTGTGTGTTAACCATGACTCTTCTCGCACTTCAGACAAAAAGTACAAAGTAGATATGAGGAAGGAAGATAGAGAGAGGGATGAGGAAAGAAAGAAAGGAGTGAAGACAAAGAGAGAGGAATGAGGATAGCGAGAGGAAGGATAGAGAGAGCAATAAGGATAGAAAGAGAATGAGGATATATAGAGAGGCAGTGAGCATAGAGAGAGAAGGGAGAGAGAGAGAGGGAGATAGAGTGTAAGAGGGGATGAAGACAGAAAGATAGATAGATAGATAGATAGATAGATAGATAGATAGATAGGTAGGATGAAGACAATGAGAGAGAGAGAGAGAGAGAGAGAGAGAGAGAGAGAGAGAGAGTAAGAGGGGATGAAGACGGATAGTGAAAGGATAAGGATAGAGTGTGAGATAGACAGATGGATGAACACAGGACAGACAGACAGACAGACAGACAGACAGACAGACAGACAGATAGATAGATAGATAGATAGATAGATAGATAGACAGACAGACAGACAGACAGACAGACAGACAGACAGACAGATAGGATGAAGACAATAAGAGAGAGGATGAAGATGAGAGAGTAGAGAGATATGGTGAGAGTAGAGAGAGAGAAAAAGAGTGATATAGTGAGAATATGTTTGTATACAAAGAGAACATGAAGCCAGTGAAAGAGAGGATGAAGATGAAAGAGAGAGTAGAGAGAGACAGAGGTGATGAACACTGTCCATGTCTATGAATGTCTCTCAGAATAATGTGGACACATGTTTTTGTGCTTAAGTCTTTTTCCTCTCCGCGTAATGATCACAATGAGACAACAGAGAAAGGTGAAAGGTCACTTGGGCCTGGGTAATACAGCACGTGCAGGAAGCCCTCTGAGGAAGAGGTGCAGTGTGTGGACAGAGAGATAACCAATACGAGGATGTTCTCTTACAACACACACACACACAGAGGAGCAGTGACAGTCATGTGACCCCCCATGGCTTCCCTTTATATATGACGCATTGTTTTCTCAGTAAATCTAAAAAGTGAAGAGATTTTGTCTTTCAGAAGCTTCAGGCTTCTAGTCCAGACAGACGTACATGTTTTGGCTCATCTGTGAATATATATCACTGACACGAGTGATGTGCTGCACACATCAAAATCAGAATATAGTGACCAAGTTCAGTTATTCATAACTTAATGCAAATGTTATATTCATTACACATAAAGTAACAAACTGTATTTTAAGCCTTTTTGTGTTTTAATGTTGATCAGTTTGGCTTTTAGCTCATAAACATCAGAAATCAAAGAGAATTTTGGAGTTTGAGTACATTTCTATTCAAATATAATTAACAGCAAAAGGCTTAAAATATGTCACTTTATATGTAATGAATATAAAATACAAGATATTTTAAAAGTTTATTTTTACAAAATTATGAACTTTTTTCTAATTTTTCTCATTTTTCAAGACCTAAAATATTCTGTCCAAACTCAACAAGCTGCTACTTTGCGAACCCTCTGATTAAGGATGGTATAAATAGCCATTGTCTTTACTAAAGGACCCTTGAACACCCCTCTTATTGAACAGCACTTTGTTTACCAAAGAACCTTTGAAGAACCCACGTTTAGACATTTGTAGACATAACCATTTTGTTTGCTGTAGAGCAATTGAAGAAGCATCCTTTTTAAAAGTGTGTATATAACCATTGTCTTTAAGTCAAGAACCACTAAAGAGGACATAAAAATAAGTAAATTAACTGAATCATCACGTTTTGCTTCCATGAAGAACATTTCAATGGATGAGATGAGAGAGTGTGAAGAATTGAGATGAATTAATAAAAAGAAAGTTTATCTACATAAATGCAAAGCTTCTCTACCACTTAAAGTGTTTAGAGATTAAAAAAATACTTGATGTGGAGAGCAAAGAGGGTGTCTTTACATCTTTACCCAAACAAGTGTGAATAACTTTAAAACTAAGGAAGATGGTGATGGCATTTCTTTAAATACCTCAGTCTGTGTGAAAAAGACTGACATGTATGATTACAGTGCAGGTAGACGGAGGTTCATTTTGGATGACTAATATCTGCAGCTGTAGGAGTGGATGCCAGCATCTATCGAGCTGTCTCCATCAGTCACAATTCATGAGACATTAAAGTCCTCAGTTATTCTCGTGGAGTAAAGGACCTTAGATATTTCACTCTAAGAATTGTGCAGAGATCCGTGTATTATATATAACGCACAGTACAGGAGGAAGTGTTGATGGTGTGAGTGTGTATAATGTATCAGTGCACAGTACAGGAGGAAGTGTTGATGGTGTGTGTGTAATGTATC
>BRDA01070174.1:0-16194 GCA_036984385.1 Crenuchus spilurus
GCGTGCAGATGCACTCACACCTGCCTGCTGCCATTCCTGAGCAAGCTCTGCACTGCTGGTAGCCCGATCCCGCAGCTGAAACACTTAAGAGACGGACCTGGCACTTGCTGGTCTTTCTTGGGCGCCCTGGAGCCTTTTTGGCAACAATGGAACCTCTCTCCTTGAAGTTCTTGATGATGCGATACATTGTTGACTGAGGTGCAATCTTTCTAGCTGCGATACTCTTCCCTGTTAGGCCATTTTTGTGCAGTGCAATGATGACTGCACGCGTTTCTTTAGAGATAACCATGGTTAACAGAAGAGAAACAATGATGCCAAGCACCAGCCTCCTTTTAAAGTGTCCAGTGGTGTCATTCTTACTTAATCATGACAGATTGATCTCCAGCCCTGTCCTCATCAACACACCGACACCAGTGTTAATGGAGCAATCACTGAAACGATGTTGGCTAATCCTTTTAAGGCAGGGCTGCAATGAAGTTGAAATGTGTTTTGGGGGATAAAGTTCCTTTTCTAGGCAAATATTGACTTTGCAATTAATTGCTGTTAAGCTGATCACTCTTTATAACATTCTGCAGTATATGCAAATTGCCATTATAAAAACGGAAGCAGTAGACTTTGTGGACATTGATGTTTGTGTCATTCTCAAAACTTTTGGCCATGACTGTACTATTGGTCTAATTAAATAATAATACAATTCTAATGAAATAACCCAAATTAAATCAGTTCATTGGAAATAAATTTCAATGCTACCACAGCCAAATATAAAATTTCAAACAAACCTTTACATAAAGGCAGAAACAAGAACAGACACACAATACAACAGAACATAATAGAATAGAAATATTTACAGTAAAAGTACATGTGTGGAAAAAAACCCAGAGCATGAGATGTTGTATAATACAGTGTTGAAACCAAGGACTCTAAATGTATGACATAATGTGGTTTAGCACAGTTCAGCTAGCATGAAACCTAGTTATTAAACCTAATGGAGAGTCTGCTAAAATACCCAAGGAGAAATAGCCTGAGACTAAATAGAGACAGATCTTTCTGTCCCAGATTAAGAAATGTAATAGTATTTCACATCAAAAGTGAGAAATGTGTTTGTCTCGGATGAGAAATGGTTGAGTTCATATTGAAATTTTTGTTTAGTGAACCTGAGTGCAGTTACAAACCTGAGACTTTACTGAGATCTCTGCTAAATCTCAAGATGAGACGCAAGTGAGACTGATCTTGAGTCTTTATCTCAGGAGATATATCTGACCAGCGGGAAACATTTGCTAAATGTTTATTTTGTGTTTCCATTTGATCTGATTGCTGCCTACGAGAAACTCCTGAGACTTTAAAAAGATGTTTTAGATTTTTTCTCGTTTCCTTTGGGGAAATGGAGCTGCTCACATGGGGTCTGGATAAAAGTACTAGAAATAATTTGGTATGCACTGAAATTTTGAAACCTATCATTTTTGCTTTGCAAAAGCATCAAAGCCTTCAGAACTGACAAGTAACCAATTGAAATTTCTTCAACCAAGTGCCTGCAAATGGCGACAGGGTGCACTCAGGCTTTTGCAGTAATCTCTAAATAGCAAAGCATTGGCCTAACAATTTTCATAAGTAAATGTTCTCAGCAAGACAACTGATAAAGTAGCAGAGATCAGTGGAAAGTATTTGGAGAATTGCACTTGCACTCGTGAAAGCTTTCATGTTCGGTGGTGACATTTACAGTGATTAGAGGTTACTTATACAAATGGCAGAAATTTTCCCAGCAAGATGTTTTATTGCTGTGAAAATGGCCGATGGCCTGTAACATGCTTGCGTTAGAAATGCAGTAACTGTGATGTAAATTTATCATCATATGAGGATATTTTTTGCCTCTGTTTTCCATCCAACCACCTTAATTCCCACTGCGGCCTTCCCAATGACCCACACTGGTCAGACAATGATGACAGGTCATCTCTTCAGCCCTGTGGACAGATGGCTGGTCGACTGGCCCAATCCCCCTATGTACAAGGTCAACTCCCCTCCCCTTTATTCTCCACCCTCTTCTTTTCTAGACCCCCTTGTGTTTGTCCCCTGCACAGCTTTCCCCTAGACATCTCCAGCACGTGTCACTCAGGTGATGAGGGGGTGCTGACCCTGTTTAACCTCCATCTCCTCTGGGAAGGCTGGAATTATTGAAGGAAATGGAGAAGGCAGAATTAACAAAATTTTAAGTGCCTCATTGCAGCAGAAAGCAAATGACCACATTTGACTAAATTCAAGGAACATATGCTTGTTTATCACACTGTCACAGTTAATTGTATTATATCATCTGACAGTGAAGAAAATATATAATAATACATTATTGAATTAAGTATAAAAGAAAAGTACAAATTTCAAGTATCTCAATTTCAAAATTAAAACATATGTATTATATATTTAATATAATGTAATAATGTAATTTTAATTTAATATAACATAATATAATATTAATTTAATATAATAATAATTTTAATAATATAAAATTAATACAAAAAGTTTCATTAGCAACAATCACTTTTTATTAAATGTAACAAAATATAAGATACATTTCTGGGTACGTTACAGTATGTAATTTTGTTATAGCACTGAAAAACATTCATCTTTTTACTAAAAATGTGTCTTCTCACAAAATCTCATGTGAAAGAATAGTATTGAATATGAAAATCAAATGAATACCACCCTCTAAATGTCAGTATTCTGACAAAAATATAATTTATCATTAGACTGTGATTTTTGCAATTGTTCTGTAAACCTTGTCTAACATCAGAACAAATGCAACAGAACAATGGATTTTTGGGCCAGAACATAAGTGATTTATGTAGTAGCTCTATACTTCTTTTTTTATTCTCTTGCCAAGTGTCTGCCACTGCTGTGCCAGGGATCTGAGATTTAAATAGTGATAAAACAGCGAACTAGACAATCGCATAGCGTGAAGTTGGAGGCCTAATTACGAGTACATCCCAATCTGCCATCCTAAATCAATGGCCGGCCAGTCCTGGAAGAAAGAAAACCATTCATCCTAATCCAGAATGGGAAGAGAGCATTGATATGCTGGCGGGACGGTAAATATTGATGGTCGGGATCAATGATCTATGATCAGAGGCGGTGTGTACCTGCCAGAAGGAGAAAGACATGCCCGCCTGGAAGCTCCATCTATAAGGCACTCCATCAGATCACTTCAGAGAGAGAGAAAAAGGCTTCACCAGTCCCTCCCCCAATCCAATCAACTGAGACTTCTTCACGGCCAACTTCCAGAGCTTTGTTTATGCAAGCTGCAATTAGTGAGATAGTCAATAAAACAGTAGGAGGCTGTGATCACAAAAGCAAGTTAGAGGGGAGGTGGGGAGTTTGGGCCTGGCAGATCATGAGAAGAGGCTACAGTGACAGGAGAGAGATAAACAGCATAGCTTTGACAATCCCATAAAATAAATAAAGTAGAAGTAAAGACGAGAAAGTGACTGCGATGAAGAAGAAATGTTGAGTACACAAGAATCCGCCTAGTTCTAGTCAGGTGGGAAAGCAAAGGCAGCAAAATGGAGCCAGGAGCTAAAGAATCAATTCTGCCACAACCGAGGAGCCATTAAGATGTGATTTTTATACCTGCACTTCAGCACGCACTGTAAACTTGTCCTGAATATTTATGGCGGTTTTAGCTGTCCACCACATCACTCTCAGAGGTGTCACAAAGCAGCTGTAATCAAGACTCGGAGATGAGTCCCACTCCACTGCTTTCTCTCCTAACAGTCAATAGCTCTGCGTTCTGCAGTGCATGTAAATGCTTACCGCCTCATTCGGCGGCTCATCAGCTGACTCAGATGGCCAAACTGAAAAACCATCACAAGTTAAAGTACAGCTGATAGCTACTTATATTTGATCTTGACTTAAAAATGACATTTTGTTCAGTCTATCTACAAATCATACAAACAAAAATACGATTTTTTCATTTGTCTTTACCTTTTCCTCAAAAAATTCCGTTTCTGAATGATTATTAGCTTAGATATGTGCAGTTCTACCAAAAACCTTTACATTCTACACTGTCTGAAGAAAAGGTACTGCATGGGTTCTTGTACAAACAATGTAAACATGCTGTTAATAGTACATTATGGTCTATAAGGTCCAAATGTGAATCTTAAAGGTTCCCTACATTCACTTTCTTGGACAAAAGAGCATATTTACAGGGGTTAGACAATGAAAGTGAAACCACAATAATTTATTAGTATGGTGTAGGGCCTCATACAGCTTCAATTCGTCTTGGGAATGACATATACAAGTCCTGCACAGTGGTCAGAGGGATTTTAAGCCATTCTTCTTGCAGGATAGTGGTCAGGTCACTACGTGATGCTGGTGGAGGAAACCGTTTCCTGACTCGCTCCTCCAAAACACCCCAAAGTGGCTCAATAATATTTAGACACAAAGACTTGCTGTCTTGGTCACAGATGCGCCATCAAGACGTGCAGCAACAATTTGTCCTCTTTTGAACTCTGGTATGTCACCATAATGTTGTGTGCATTGTAATATACTATATAACTGTGCTCTTACCTGCTAACTGAACCTTCACACTCTGCTCTTACTGGTGCAATGTGACATTAATGATCCACCAGACTGGTCCAATTTAGCCATGAAACCTCCCACACTAACATGACAGCTGTTTCAGTTTCACTGTCTAACCCCTGTGTATATTACTTTTTTGTAGTCTGGTGTCAGGGCATCTTTAAAAAGTGAGCTGCAACACAATCTGGTACAGTTATCTCCCTTAAATAAAAGAACAGAAAATAAACCTTAAAGGTTCTGACAGTCCCGTATCTTTTTTCTGAGAGTGTCAGAAGGATTTCTAAACTTTAAAAAAGTCCCCCCCCCCTTTAGCACATCTCATTTACAACAATGGCTCTTTGAAGGATGATCCACTGAATGGCTGTTTAGTGAACCAAAAGCAGTTCTTCTATGTCATCACTTCAAAAAGCTCCTCTTGATGCCTTTAGTATAAGAATTTAAGAATGTATTAATTACTTTAAAGGTGCTTTTCTCTTCTCTGTTGCAAAGCAGAGAGCAGATGTCCAGGATCAGTGGGCTGTGCTCCACAGCAGGACTGGAACATGTTCTGTACCAAAGGGTTGCTGTTTTGTTCAGTGGGTGGGATGTCTAAATAGGGTACCATAGAGCAGGGAGTATAACAGTATGTCCTTGAAGAGGGCACACATGCTTGGACTGATAATCATATTGCCAGTAAATTCTTAACTAAATGAAGTTTATTAATATGAATCCGTATCTGTTAGAATTGCTGGTCTGATGTCAAAAACTTGTGCAAATAATTATCAGCATGGAAACATACTAAAAGTAAAAAGTAAATTCTTTAATAAATAAATATCCTTTTTTGCCTAAAAGTCATAATTAATGGGTTGTAAAAAGATAAATTAGCATACTTGTGCACTAATATACATATACTGGTTTGCTGTGATAATAAAAACAAATTAATACAGCAGCTTGTCTGATTGGCATGATAAAGAAAGAAAGATTCGTTAAAAAAATAAATTTGTCCTTTTGCGATTTGTTAATTGTACTCTGAAGGTCTAAATGAAAATATAAGTAGTTAAAATAATGTTTTATTTTTCTTTAAAATGAACTTGAATACAAGTCAAAGTGTTTGTTTTAAGTAGAGTACAAATCTTCCAAGTTAATTATGCTTAAGTACAATTATTAAATTGCAATTATTTTCTACCCTGGATGCCATTTGGATTTAGACAACTACAACTGGTGACCATTCTTAGCAGCCAAAAGTGAGAGGCTGATGAATGAGAAAGTCCTGTTTGATCTGTTCTGTTAAGCTTTGTAAGCTGTTGGAGTTTGTTCATCCATGCTTTATTGATTGCAAGTTACTGAAGCACCACACGTTAATTAGGAATGTACACTCCTGCTCGAGAGGAAAGGGGACAGAAACAGTATTAGCTGACCAAAGCTTCAACAGCAATCCCTGATTATACCTAGGCCTGCTCTATCAACCATAACTGTGGTACAAACACGGGGACACAAAATGAGCTGGAAACCAAATAAAATGAGCTGGATGGTTACTTAAACCAAAGGAGATTCAATCAAACTAACAAATCAGTCTTTTTGTTCTTTTCTGAAACATCAAGGTCAATGTCAGGGATTCATTAGCAGTCTCAGCTTCATGTCCTTCAGGTATTTAACTACATGTTAAAATAGTCATTTTTTATCTTCCATTCTCCCAAAGGCAGAGTGCAGCTATTCTAATAGTGGGGTTGGTGGAGGCACCCATGTATGACAGTTAGCCCATGGACATCAGAGAGAGCTAAATAATAAATGCTATATTTGGACGTCTCTTTCTCTTTGTCACTCTCTCTCTTTCTGTGGCAGTATGACTGGGGGCCAGGGACCCCTACATTTCTGTCTTATCTCCTCTCAGCAGCCATGTCCTGCTGGGGACAAGCAGGCTCATCTGTTGGGAGCTGGATCCTGTTTTGGGTTTAACGTTAGGAGGGGGCCTTATCATTCCACCAGGAGACCTGGGCCTCCCCGGACTTAGACAGCAGTAATGTAGACAAGGAGAAAATGGACAAAGTTGTGTCTCCATTTGTAAACAGGCATTTAAGAAATTGATTTTATAGTCCAGAGGTCACCGCTCCTGTAGTCCTGGGAGTTGGTTGCTAGATTAGTTAGATATTAGCATGGCAGGAATGAAGTCAGTGTCTGCGTCTCTTTCTGCCAGGCCTTAGAAGTTTTTCACTGCCACATTTCATTTTTGTTAGTCTTTCTTCCCCCTACGCGCACAATTAATAGTGTCAATTTGTATTCCGTTTAAGATCTGTCCTTTTCAAAATTAGGCATCTTCGCAAGCTTCCCAGAAAAGCAAAGCTCGGTGATAATTAAATTCATCGGTGATGGCGCTGGCAATGAAACAAAGAATCCCCTCCTAACAAACAGTTTTTGAAAAGCCTGGCGGAACAGAAGAAAAGTTAGCCTTCCTGGTCCCAATGGGGCTGCCTCTTTGTTCCAGGCACAATAGTGAACATCTCAGAGAACATCAAAGGAGCAGGGAGCATTTCCAAACCCCCACGCTAATGAGAGAAGACTGCTCTGCACGAGTGTGATTATGAGGGGGGATTGTACAGTTAGGGTAGGCTTCAGACACCGTGCACTGAAAAACTCTGCCGTTAATAATGCTGTAAATATGTGATTAGCAATGCTAGCATTGACTGACAGAGGGTTAAGCCTTATTTTCGCCAAATTAACAGCAAAACAGCAGCACAGGTAAAGAACTCTACTTGAGTTCCAGCTTTTCTTCACACATATTAGTTTATCTAAAAAAATTTGAATATCATGAAAAAAGAAAAAAATTTTAATGCAAATGCGTAAACTATCATTTATTTTTAATTCATTACATATAAAGTGACATATTTCATTTATTTGTTATAGATTGACTTAAACTTGAAATGAAATACTTAAAAAATTTGAGATTCAGGATTTCTGATAATGAAGTCACACAGATCAACATTAAAATAAAACTGTCACTTTACATGTAATGAATATAAATAATGACGATTACCTTTTAGAATGAAAGTATTAACACAAATTAATTTTCACAGTTTTTTTTTTTTATGTAACGCTGTAACATGCTGGTTTTTTTTTTTAATTATTATTACACGCTGGGGTTTTTTTTTTATTAACAGCACAATTTATTAATAATTTTGTTTGTCACTGAGTGTCCGTGTGCATATCTGTTGATGTTAACCTGAGATCTTCCTGAATATGTATACATCTGTTCTCAAGATGCTGTTACATACATGCTGTTTCACTGGTATTTAGCTTTGGACTGAGCTCATGATTAGTGTTAGGATTAAGTTTAGTGAAAAATAAAGTCAGTATAATAATGATTACATTCATACATTCATATTATAATACAACTGTTTAATGTAAGTATATCAGCAACACAGTATATCACAGAAATATTTACTTGGATGCATTCAGACTGAATATCTCACTTTATGCGTAATTAATATAAAATATAATTGTTTACCTTTTTGAATTTAATTGAATTTAATTGAATTGACAATTTAACGTTTCATAAAATTCAAATTTTTTTTAGATGCACTAGTACACCAACCCAGCTGTTTGGCTGAGGTCTCTATTAATGGCCTTTGCACCCACAGCATATTTTCAAGAAATGAAGATGTAAAAATGCTTCCAGAAGGAGAAATAGAAAAATTGCAAGTTGGTCTCTTGTGTGAATATAGCATTTCAGTGAAGCGTGTGCATTCTTGAACAGTGTCTGTATGCTGTGCCAAGAAGGAATTAGACAGCTGCACATTCTTATAGCAATCAAATCTTGTGAAAATAAGACTGGGATTGAGAACTACTTAACCTTGAAAATAATTCTCTGAGAAGGGAGCTCTACTGAGAGGTTATTTGTCGACAGCAGCTCCTCTAGTAATGCATCATTGCAACCAGCCTTGGTATTTACTGTCTGACCAGTCCTCACTAATATCATTATAGATTATACAGTAACTTTGCTTGAGAATTTACTACACTTTATGGCCATAGGATTGCTTGGGCCAATTGGTCCATAAACGTAGAGAAAGATGATTTTCATGGACTCATAGGAGGAACGGCTGCTTTCCTCTGGCTCAGCACTGTCTAAACACAACTGTATACCTCAAACCAAACCCACTTTAATAACAGAAGCTTTTTATACCGCAAAAAGGGCAAAACTGAATAGATTATTGATCCTCCCTCTCCATATTAGCATAACCAGTGTGAGATCCATCAAAAAAAATACGAAGCCATGTCTTTTATGCTATCCTGCTATGCTTACCACCTGTCTTTTTAAAGGGATCATATTAGAATTTCATGAAATATCAAGTTTAATTGCGTTAGGATCCAAGCAATATACAAAACAGTACTCAACCACTGACAAATGATCTTGAGACAAGGATAAAGGAAGAATTTTGCTTTAATAATTAGCAACAGGCCATTAAATGGCACTATTCCCAAAAGAATTGGACTGTGGCCAAACTGTAATGAACAGCATTTAGGTGGAATCAGATCTATTGTTAGTGCACCACTCTCTCTCTCTCTCTCTCTCTCTCTCTCTCTCTCTCTCTCTCTCTCTCTCTCTCTAATAAACACTGATATTACAACTTATCTTTTGCTGCTCTTTTCCATCTCTGTGAGGGTGAGTGAGCACTTCCTCCCCCATCATTAGAGCGGACATTAATGGCAAGGCTTTTTTTAGTAGTAATTCCACTGGAAAAACACCATGGCAGAGATAATTATCTTGATTATTCAGGATAGATTATGCAGGGTGGATGGAGCAGAGCCTCTCATCTTTGGCTGCAGGGCATTCCTTTCCTCCACAAGTGGATGTAATTGTAATGAGGCAGATGTTTAATTATTATTATTTTAAACATTGCATATTATAATGAAGTGCATATGATTTGTGCATTAGCTGCAATTGAATCCTCATCTATTCACACTCTTTGAGAAAAAACACACCCGGTGTAATTGCATTATCTATTAAGTATATGCAAGTCCTGAATGTGTAGATGTGGCCGCAAATGTTCCAGAATACTCTTCTAGACTAAGCAGTAAGATTTAGTAGTTCATGGAAATTCCAAGCAGATCCATGTGGAGTAAAGAGACTGGTTTAACTTGTCTCTGATCCGGCCATAACCAGATCAAAAAATTAATATTACAAGCTGTTTTAGAGAGCATGTTTCTCAGAGCACACAGCTCTCCAGGTGCAAATTGACATTTTTCTTATGTAAAGTGCAGCAGACAGTCAAGAAAAATCAAGGCAGACACATCCACACTGTATCTAGAACAAAAAATAGCAACAAACAAAAGGCAAAGAGAAAAACCCTAATCTGATCCTATCTGCTCTTCCCTTAAATAATAAGAGGAGCAGGCACAAGGGCAGCAGTCTCAAAGGACAACATCTATTATTCATCTAAAGGCCTTATGAATTAGCAATGAGATAATCTATCCATATATGTTTTACATCACATACAGTAAAAAACACTGTTGTCATTAACATCAGCCATTCCTCCCTTTTGTTTATAATAGGCAGACCTGGCACCCCTGTGCAGTGATTATTAACAAAGATTTACAATTTACATGACTGAACCCCTTAATCACTCAGACTAAGCGTAACAAAGAAAAATATGTTCAATAATCAAAAGTGATTGTTAGAAAAATGAAGGAACTTTAGGCTGTGAGCCTCTTCTCCAGATATCTGCAAAAATTAAGTAGATCTACACTAAAAATATATGACTATATCAGTGTTGTGCAGTCAGGCTCTTCTAACTCCTGACATAAGGGGTAACGAGTGACAAAAACGTAAAAAGAAAATCATATTTCATAAATGAAATAAACAAAAAATATTGTCTATTTAAAATATGCTATTTTTGCATGTTCTAACTACTGTAGGATTTATCTGAATGGTACTAACCAATCAAAACTTCTCACTCCTGTCACATGACTGTTTGTCCCGTTTGGTGATATTTTGAAGGTTTCTGTTCAAAATGACAGAAAATCTAACCAATCACATCTATGATAATCATGAGGTCATGAGGGGGTGTGTCTATAGCTGTCTGACAATTCTCAGCAGCTTTTTTTTGTTACATGACTCTGTATGCACGTTAGCTTAGCCAGCTAACTCTGAATGCTGACAGATACTGTGGTTTATGTATTCAACCCCCTGGAGGGTATTTCAGACACTCTGATGTAGTCTGACATACCTCGACTTTTTCACATATTACACCAATCTAAAATGATTTTTTTTCCAAAGTGTTACTCAGGCTTTCAGCACAAACTCAGCAACAACAGTGCAAAACACTAAGAGTGTCATAAATCTATATTCTAAATAAATCTGCTCTAAACTTAGATTTTCAAAAAGCCTATGTTCAAATGTTCTGATATATTGTGACTAAAACACTATAAACATTACTAACCAAGACTTTTGAGCTCTGAACTGAATAAACAGAGGTGTTGGCTACAACTGGTCATTGCAGTTTTTAGAAATTGTATGTGGTTTTATTTCTAAAGCTTAGCATATGTGAATTGACTTGTGTTTGGCTCATTCAGTGGTTCCTAGATTGAAAATTTGAGATGTGAGAGGTCTTTTGTTCATGTTCATCTCAAGTGAGGTGGCTTTGTTCACATTCACATTCCACACATTCCATGATTGCTATTCCACCATTAGTATGTCTGGAATTACCATGTCATAACCATATGAATGACAGAGTGCCTCATTTGGCGGGAAAAATGCGCTTCTGTCTCACTCTCTCTCACAAATGTGTCTCTTATTTAAGCTCTTCTCACAAATAATTACAAATATATTTTGACTCAAACTGTATATATTTGAAAAGTAGACCGTTTCAAGTTTCTGGGGGATGTTTCATTTTGTTTCTACAATTAAAACTCGCTGAGTTATGTGTTTTTATAGAATTTTGTTTTTTGACCTCGCTAACAGGAACACCAACTCAAGATAGTTAAAAAGTCTTTTTAAGACTTTGCTTCAACAAAAACTCAAAATAATTCAGAAAGGTCAGCCAAAAACTATTACAAATCTTAGCCATAAAGGGAAAAGTTTTGTACGTGTATGACAAACTGAGAGGCTAATCTGGGCTAGTATTGTTTTCTTAAATATTTTGCTGAGCTGACATACTGTATGCATATGAAATGGATGAATTTGTGCTGTTAAACATTTAAACAAATAGGATTTGTGGGGTTTGTTTGCGAATATACCAGATAGGTGAAACATTTTGCTGTGGACTGGATTTTGAAGTAAAATAATACAGGCTACGTTTGTCTTCACATGCAGTTAAAGGACTGTAGCTATTTTGAATTCCATACAATAATAGCATGTATAAGTTTAATGAGTTATACAGAAAGGCCCTGCTTTATGCTCTTCATTCGGATTATGTTTACAGTCATTATCACAATTTGAACACCCCTGGTGGTCACTATTTCCAAATGTCCTATTTTATTCTACATTTTTCTCCAGGGAACAGATTTAAATATGGCATTGGTGTATTTTAAATATGATAATTCTATGTATTTGTTTAAGAAATCCTACAGTATGAAATGTGCCATAACGTTTGCACATCATAACTTAAATCAACAAAACATACTTTAATCAGGGGTAGCCAAACATTTGCATATTTATTATAGGATACACTGTCATCACATATTAATATATTTCATTATCAAAGGTAGGGAATAGAACTGTACTGAAATACTATAAATAATGTTGGAAATTTCAGAAGAACTTGGCATTATAAAATCAAAAAACACTTTACCTCAACTAATCTGCCCCTAATTTGAACCTGGACTGTACTCTTTGAAGCTCCAGAGCATCAAGCCAAGTGGTAAAAACATTAATCTATTCATTAATATTCACTGTTCAGAGCCAGCAGGCTGCGGAAATGAAGATGTTGTTAGACTGCAGTTACTCATCAGCCAAAGCAAAGAGTAATTTGATATGAAACATTAAAGCAAAATTAGTCCTTGATTAATTGTCTCCCATGTGATTAATTAACCATAAATTCTTGCTGTGCTTGAGATGATTTTTTTTTTTGTTAATAATTAAAAATACCACAACCCACACTGAATATATATTTGTGAGAAAACATCTTCCCAGGAAGATTTTGTCATGTAGACAGTGTCCATTCATCACAGGCAAACACCCTGACAAGTGGTCGTAAGCGATGCTCTGAGGTGCCGAGCTATGAAAACGGCTTCATCCCTGAGCCACGCAATCACTATAACTCTCCCTGTTTAGTACCACCTCACAGCCTAACAGCTCCAGTCCTTAAGCCTGTCCATGAGCACGCACAGCCCCCTAGACTAGCAGGGAAGTCTCAGATTGTTTTATTTTAGGTTTCTGAAATAAATAGGACATTCATACATGGATGTTAATGATCTGAAAGGTATTCAAAAGAATCAGTAAGACAAATTAAGCTTTAATTAAAAGGTTGCACCAATGAAATCGCTGATAACTGCAAATACTAATAATTTAGTGACTAAAATGATGATGATGTTTGTTGTTTATCACCTTGATTTTGATGTGGAATAATACACTAAAATAAGGTCACTTGATGGTGAAAAACTGAAACTATGACAGTAGTTGAGGGTAAGCATGGTGGTTAGTATATTTGGCTCTCAACGCTGGGGTCTTGGGTTTGAGTCCCCGTCGGGCATGTACTCCCCATGCCTTCGCCAATACACTGTGACCATATATTTTACAATTAAATTCTGCCAACCACAGCTGGCAGTAGTTACCATTAATTTTATCTTTTTTTTTTTTTTTTTAATTTATTTATTTATTTTTTTACAGTGTATGGTTACATTTTTCTAAGAAACTGGTAAAATTCAAAAGAATAAACAACAATAACAATCTTCACAGCATTTTTTGCTCATTTTTACTAAGTTTGCTCTGCTTTGTACTATCCACAACACAGACTAACACACCACCACCACATCATTGTCACTACAGTGCAGAGAATGATCCACCACCCAAATAATACGTGTCCTTGGTGGTCCTATGGGGGGTTCTGACCATTGAAGAACAGGGGTGAAAGGATGCCAAAACAGATGCATGTAGACCAGTCCCCCTTTACCTAATGGCAATGGTCAAATCTCTAGTCGCACCTCGAACCCTTCGAGCTTCCAATATGGCTCAGCTTGAGTGTAGATACAAGAAGGTTGTTTTAACAAACTATCTGATCAGTGAAATCAATATAAGAAAATGTCTATCCTGTGTTCAGATTAGAAAGTACTGAATATGACCCAAATATAGAAAGGTCTGGGTATTTTTTTCCAAACTGTGCTCTATATATTTTCTCTCTTTATTGAGATGTAAGACCCCACACAGGTGTCCATCTGTTTGCCTGCTCCAAAGGGCAGATGTCCCCTGCCCCGAGCCCTTTTTCTGTCTATGTCCCTCCTCTAACACAAGCGCTCTTTTAATCAGTGTGATGTCCTGACACTCTGTCCACTCGTACAGGAACAGTGGACCATCTGAGCATCCCAATGCTGTCTGACTAGGGCATGCTGCCTTCGAGACATAATGGGATCAGACAGGATGCAAATGTGTGGCAGCAGGGTAGGAGAGAGGACTCTGAGAGAGGTGTGGGTTGGGCTGTTAGCTTATACACAGGCATTCAATAGTCTGTGATGTCCTTCAGGATCCAAATTGCCATTCACTTAAATGCAGATACAAAATCTTGGCCAAGAAGTAAGCAAAACTTAAGCTGAATAATATTTCAAGTCATGTTAACCTCAAGGTTCAGGATTAGCAGACAATGAATTTACACCTGGAGAGATGAGAATTACACTCACTCAATAGACAAGGACAAATCATTTCCCCTGAGAGATAAGAAGCACCCCATCATTAGACAGGTGGCAGACTACTTGCTAGTGTACTGAATGACATGCATAATTACTTTTTTTCTTTATTGTGTGAGAAGATAAAAAATTTGACCGAAAACTGATATATACATTGATTCTTTACATTGGTTACCTATTCATTATCGGGTTGATTTTAAGGTTTTACTTTGTTTTTAAGAGTCTTCATGCTTTAGCACCCCCTTATCTTTCCAATCTGGTATGCTTGTATGACCCTGGGAGATCGCTGAGATCTGCAGACCGCCTACTTCTTAATGTTCCTAAATCTAGGCTGAGACAGAGAGGAGACAGGGCCTTTGCAGTAGTTGCCCCAAAATTGTGGAACAATCTCCCTTTTTCAATTAGGTCGGCACCCACACTGGATAATTTTAAAACTCAACTAAAAACTTACTTATGTGCATTGGCGTTTGAATCAAATTGATATCATAGTACCAAGGAAGCAAATATTTCTCTTCTATTGTCCTTTGCTTTTTACTTTGCTTTTCTATTTATCTATTTTATTTGGGTTTTTTAAAAATCTATTTTCTTATCTATTTTATTTGGGGTTTTTTTTTATCTATTTTCTTATCTATTTTATTTGGGTTTTTTTTAATCTATTTTCTTATCTATTTTATTTGGGGTTTTTTAAATCTATTTTCTTATCTATTTTATTTGTTTTTTTTTGTATCTATTTTCTATCTGTCTATTTTATTTGTTTTTAATTTTCTTGTAGTTTTATGCTCTAAAATGTGCAGCACTTTGGTCAATGATTGTTGTTTTTAAATGTGTTATATAAATAAAATTAGCCTTGCCTTGCCATATAAATGGGCAGTTCTCAAATTTTTACATTAATGAGCCAAATATGATGCATTTTGTACTTTTAAAATGAAAAGTCGCTAAACAATTGCTTAACGTTGTACAATTTTAGGAAGAACCTTGAATATGTCTATTACATAGATCCAATGCTGGTCTTGGACATCAACCACTAGAGTTCAGATTCAAAGTACCAAATTCCCTGGAAGGCCTTCATTACCTGGATCAGGTGTATTAGATTATGGTTGGTGTTCTGCAGGGTGATATATCTCAAAGATTAGAAGTTGGTACCTCAAACATAGAGGCTAAATATTCTTTGCATTTTTGTTTAAAAACACTGAAGAGATTAATGGAAGTATTGCTATAGTATATCAGCTATACAAGATATCTACAAGATATTGCTTGGATGTATTCAGATCCTTCATTAATTCTACTTCACTGACAGCCTATCGAGAGTTTATTAAACACACACAATGTATCAGTTTCAATAAATTGTCGTTAATCTAGACCTGTAGAGATCAAAACCGCAGTGATGTATTAGCCAAGGACACTGTTCGCATACAGGAACGTCTTCTGGCAAGTGATCACACAGTGATATATGTGAAGTCCTGCCGCTGTAGCAGTTGTGCTCTTCAGTGTTTAAATGAGCATCTAGAATCTCTCTTCACTCATTCACACTTCACTTTTACAGCACAGTCATTAAATATGCTTAACATTCTGTTTATTATTAGACTTCAAGGTCTACATTTGTATTATTTTACCAAGATAAGCTATGATAGGCTCTTATCTTTTAGGTCAGAATAATAATTGTACATTTTGTTGGTAGTTTTTGTGCTGATTTGACATTTTTAAGTCTGCCCTGGATAATAACACATACCAGTGGCGATTGCTCTAAGACTGCAAGGGAAGCTCAGCTTCCCCTAAAATGTCAAAAAATAAGTGATGAATAATATACTGTTGTGTGTA
>BRDA01070176.1:420-12920 GCA_036984385.1 Crenuchus spilurus
CGCGTGACTGTTGCATCCTCCGTGCTCTCTCTCTCTCTCTCTCTCTCTCTCCTCTCTCTCGTGCCTCCTACGTTGTCAGTGCGCGCTGCGGACGTCCCCACAAACCGCGTTCATGAGTATCGGAGAAAAAGCAACTGAAGAGGGATTATTGCAGCGCGCGGAGGTCAGAACATGGTGAGTGGACGCGCGCGCTCTGCGCTTTTGTATTTTTCTTGACGCTGTGATTTGCGCGTGCCACCGTGTAACTCGTGCACGCGCGCCGAGCCGAACGTCTGCACTGTGTGTTCTGTGTTGTGGGAAACATAAAAGAAGAAAAGCATTCAGACTGGAGCGGCTTGTCCTGAGGGGGCGGTTAATATGGCTGGTCTCAATAATTGATAAGCGTGAGGACTGACTGTTGGGATTTTTAGTCCACGTTTGTGGAGCAGCTCTCCTGTAATCGTGCATTTATAGTGTCGTATATACAACAGTATTACACTTGGCTGCAGAAGCACTGATGCTATAGCCTTTATGCTTTCTTGTTATGCTACACACACACACACAAACACACACAGTATAAGCATATATGCTATACATGGTACATGTCCTCTTGCAGTGAAGTGTAATATTGTGCTAACAGGACAGGCACCCAATTGCATTCTTACCATTATATGCAGACCTGCACATGATGCAGCTCACACATCAGACAGATCTGAGCAGAATGTTGCACAGCAAGACAGGCTAAAAAGTGCCCTTGATCAACATTCCTGCTTTTCTTTGGGGATAAAAGAGTCTTAAGAGATGTTTTTATTCTGTATAAGTGAGGTTGTTTTTCAAGATCTCTTTAAAATGGCAGAGAGGAAATTAAGAGAGCGTCTGAAGAATAAGTGTAGAATACAGCTGTCTCTTAGTTGGTTCAGTCCATGAACGTTTGAACTTTTAGTTAAGTAAAGCAGTCTGAACAACTGAACTTTAATAGTGAGGAAATTAATTTGTTTTTAAGGCAGTATCATCATCATCATCATCATCATCATCACTGTCATCATCAGTGCCTGGACTATATTCCCTGTCTAGACGCAGTAGTGGTACATTGATGCAACAGTGAGTCACCACACCAGCCTCATGCTACAGCTCCTAAACTGAGCAAAAAACTGATCATTGGAAATGTGTAAGAATCCAAATTCTATTTTATTGATCACTACTGATAACCAAAGCAGGTATTGAATGAGAACTATAAATAATATTTGATTACTATGAGCAGAGGCTTGGAAAGGGTTAAATCAACACGTTCTCATTCAGTACGTCAATTTCATGTATTTGTGTTATTTATACTTATTCTGATATTCATGTTTTTATGAATAAATGAACAGTCCTTATATACAGTCTCATGCAGAAGCTTATGGAAGCCCTGGTCAACAGACACATTTGGTTTTCTAAATGAAAATATTACATATTTATGTATAAATATATCCCACATGAATTCATACATAAATCCACTTCTACAAAGAACAAATGACAGTATTTTCTGCATATTTACTCATTAGTTTCTATTTCCTTTCTGAATGTAACACACTGGACAAAGTAAAGCATTATTATTATTATTATTATTATTATTATTATTATTATTATTATTATTATTATTATTATTATTATCATTATTATTATTATTATTTCATCTGTAATTTCTCTGTATACTTTATTAGCCTCCTTTCACCTGTTCTTCAGTGGTCAGGACCCCCACAGAGCAGGTGTTATTTGGGTAAAGGACCATTCTCAGCACTGCAGTGACACTGACGTGGTGGTGTGTTAGTGTGAGATGTGCTGGTGCTAGTGGCTCAGACACAGCAGAGCTGCTGGAGACAGCACTATAATATAGTATAGACTATAAACACTATAATAGCTCACTGTCCACTCTATTAGACACAGCTTGTTGGCTCTCTGTGTAGATGTAATGTCAGAGACATGTTGTTGCACAGTTTGTGTTGGTCCTCTAGTACTTCACTGGTGGTAACAGAACACTGTTGGCTGCATAGTTACACTAAGGTGCCTCTGCTGTGCCTGATCCAATTGTTTCAGTGCACCGCACACTAACACACCACCACCTCTTCATTGTCACTGTATTGCTGAGATCCACCACCCAAATAATACCTGTTCTGTAGTGGTACTGTGGGGATCTTGGCCATTAAACTACAGGGTTAAAGGAGTCTATCAAAGTACACAGAGAAACAGATGAACTACAGTCTGTAACTTTAGAACTACACATTAGTGAAAGATAAGAATAAAATAAATATGGACACTCTCTTGTAATTGGGGGTGTGGCTGTGTTCAGAAGATAACTAATCACATTCAGACTCCTGTTAAATAATAGTTAATACACAACTGACATCATGTAAAGTCATTTTGATTAATGGCTAATAGTTTTAGTAGATTTTCTTGATTAATCAGGTGCAAAGAGCACAAAGAGCTTACAAAGCATCAAAGGGATCTTATTGTTGAAAGGCATCAGTCAGGAGAAGAGAACAACATTCCCAAGACATTAGATATCCCATGGAACACAGTGATGACCGTCATTAAGAAGTGGATACAATTTGGCAGTGACATCATCAAGAGCTGGACTTCCCTCCAGAAATGATGAAAAGACAAAAAGAAAACTGGTCCAGGAGGCCAAAAGACTACAGCAACATTAAAGAGGCTGCAGGAGGTTCTGACAAGTACTGGTTGTCTAGTACATGTGACAACAGTCTCATATATTCTTCAAATGTCTGGGCTGTGGGGTGGCAAGACAGAAGCATTTCCTTACAAAGAAAAACATCCAAGCTCGGTGGTGTTTTGCCAAAATAATGTGTGGAAAACATGTTACAGCCTGATTAGACTAAGGTTGAAAATTTTGGCTGTAATTTCAAGTTATGTTTGGCACAAAGCCAACACTGCACATCACTAAAACACCAGACCCACAGTGAAGCATGGTGGAGATAGCTTAATGCTTTGGGGCTGTTTTTCTGCAGCAGGAATGGTACTTGAGCTTAAAAAGCTAAATGTGATGAAGAATTTCACCTTTCACACAACAACAAGGCAAAACAGACCTCCACATTGGCTGCACATGAAGACGATCAATGTTTCAGAATCACTCAGCCAGAGACAAGACCTGAATCCAACTGAAAATCTGTGGGTTGTGTTGAAGAGGGCTGTACACAGGAAACACCCTCACAATCTGGCAGATTTGGAGTGTTTTTGCAGGGAGTCAAGATGTCCCATGCTTATAGACTCCTACCTAAAAAGTCTGAAAGTTCTGTGATTACTGAAGCAAAGAGTAATGAACTGATTAAAATAGCTGCTATTGTCAGAACAAAACTGTTTGATGATTGCTGAAATACTCTTTTTTTGCTGAATACTAAATTGTGATTAGATATGTGAATAAATAATTAAATATTTAATAGAACCACAAATAAGAAAAAGGTGTGATGTTGTAGAAAATGCTAATAAAAACATTTAAGATGTGATTTTATCACAGACAGTGTGAACCCAAGATATTTCATGTTTTGTCTGGTCAACTTCATTTTAATGGTTAATTTACATCCATTCCTGCATTTCAGACCTGCAACACATTCCAAAAAATGTTGGGACGGGGACAACTCCACAGAGGATCATTATCATTAAACATTTAAAGAACTTTCTTTACATAAAGTACAAATCGGTATTTCAGATCTTTTTTGGGTGAAATGGACATTGTGTACTCTGGACCAAAGATGAAAAGGACTATCCACACTTATCAGTAGGGTTAGGGTTAGGGTCCAAAAGGGAAGGTCTGTTATGTGTTATGTGTGTGTTATGGTTGTCACTGCTCTTGGCAAAGGTCATTTACACTTCTAAAAATACATTTTTAGATTTCACATTTAACATATGCTGCCATCAGTTTGACATCTTTTCCGGAATGTTCTTGCATTTTTCAACAAGACAGTGCAAAACCACATGCTGCACACATGGGGGGGAGGAAAAAGAGTCATTAAGGTGGACAACCTCCACCTACAACCCACATGAACTACAGCAGATTTTGCAGTGTATTTGTAGCTGACTATTGCTTGAAATAGAATATGATGAACATTGAAGGTGAAACATTTATTTAATCATATGTAGGTTAAAGAAGACATTGTTAACTGATGCTGCAGGGTAGACCAGCGTTGGTTTAAATCACCATTAGTGACTGTAGGTGACCACAAAGTGTCACATTAAGATTCTGTATAAACACAAATTATTTAATTCATCTTTTATTTATCTTCTAGTAAGACTGATAATTATCCATTTTGATGAATAGCCTCAAATAGCCTATTTACCAATAACTTTTCATTAATAGTTTTTTTCATAAATACATTTTAATTAAATTAGTTTTATTTTTTTTAATATGTAATTTTTTTCCTGTTTTTAGTTAATTGCTTTCCCTTAAAAGCCCTGCTCACTTTTGTACCATTTTAGTTCATTGGATTTTGTACCATTTCAGGTTATTCACTGGACCTCAAGAGCTTAAATGGCAAAAATAAACAGAAAGAAACTTAGCGCGTTCTAAAACTTTTGACCGGTAGTGTATGTTTAAGACTGAATGTTAATAATATGTCATGCTACTAGTTCAGATCATTATTAAATCCAAATCAGGGGTGCGTTTCCCAAAAGCGATTGAACTTGGTGATTTACGAACAACTTTAAGAACGACGTAACTTTAAGAACACAATTTTTCTGTTTCCCAAAAGCCTTCTTATCTTCCAAACTTACGAATGAGTCCCTAAGTAGCACTTAGTTGACTCCGCCCTCGTGTCTGCATCAAATAGGCTAGGCCACCGATTTACGGAACTGAACCACCGATTTACATAGGCAAATCCTCTTGGTTACATGAGGTGTATGCTAGATGCAACTTAGCATAACATCGAGTCGACTGCAGGGCTGACAAGAGATTGGGATGCTTAGTCAGTCTATTTATCACACAGAGCACAAATGAAGTCAAAAACTAAGAATGTCATACTGGCTCGGACGTCGCCCAGGATAAAAAGGTCCGTGGTACCCACTGTAAGAGACAGGGTGGGTGTTGAGAAGTGTAACATCAGGACATGGACTGGATTATCAGGTGCTAGCCTGCTACAAGCAACCAGAGACAGATGGCATTGGAGAGAAGTGACTCGTCTGTGCAGCCTACCATCGCGAACCGATGACGGCGTATGACATGACATGATCTTGGTTACGTGTCCATGATTAATCAGTGAATTTGATTGGTTAAGAGTTGACAAGCTTATTAGGCCAATTTGTAACCATTGCTTGGGACATAATATATTAATTTACTACTATGACTGTTGTACTGGAATAAAACCCCACTGCATTTATGTCATTTATATGTGTATATCAATAAATAATATTTACTTTACTTTAAGCAATCTTAGTTTTTTTATTTTGTGAAAACAATCATTTCAACTTAATAAGTACATGTATGTGCAGTACTGAACTAAGGATGCTGACTCTAATTTACATGACGCAGCTTACAAAAGAAAATTTAAATGTTCATAAATTCTTGTTTAATACACGCGTGTGCTGAGTGTTGTATTTATCACAGGATGATCAGCGGCCTCTTTCGTTTTTCAGACAGAACTGCACGTGAACTTCAAGTTAAGAACAACTTAGCGAGTTACAAGAGGGTCAGACCACTCGTAGATTTACGAACGAGTTTAAGTACGACGTAGGTTACGAAGGCTTTCGGGAAACACTCGTAAATTTAAGAATGTTCGTAAGTACGAGGTTACGAAGTACTTAGCGTTAAAAACATTTTGGGAAATGTACCCCAGATTTTTAAGAGATATGCCAGAGATTTATATTTTAGAAGGAACAGAACCAAACGTAACAGTCAATTCTAGCCAATGAGGAGTGAGCTCTGTCTTCATTGGAGCGTGACCTGGCATGTGCAGCTCAGGAGAAACAACTGCGAAGGTGCTCATAAAGCCTGCAGGTGCCTTAAACACATGAGATTATAACACCGTACGTCACTGTCATGTGGTGAATGTGCAGATGTAAGTCAGACCAAGACACTGACCGACATGCACTGTATCAAAGCAGCCACCAATTGATCTCTGCAGCGCCAGGTGAAGTTGAACAAGCCTGTTGTTTGGTGATGCTGATGCTGTGCCCTTCCCCACAAGTTGTTTTGTTCCAGTCTCTGTGACCCCACCCTCTCATCATGTCATCATGCCCTCATTATTGTCTACACCTTTCTCATCCCAGCACTCAGTCCTGCTTGTCTGTTTGCCCCTTTTATTAAGTGAGATATTTAAGCATCCTCATGGCTCTCGGCCCTTGTCTGTCATTAAGTGTTCTCAAGTGTTTGTTAGTGTTGATTATCTGTGCCACTGTGTTTAGTTGTGTTTCTGTTCAATAAATACTTTTTGTTTAGATTCTCCTTTCTCCTACACGGCCTGCACTCAGTGATACAGACTTTTTATCTTTTTTAATTTAATTATGAACTTCATGATATTCAGATGTTTGTAGATACACTAGTATATTAAAGGGGGCGCTATCATAGAAAAAGGCTGTTCATTCAGAAGACTGCTGCACTTGAATGATACAGATTTTGTCCAACACAGAACTATATTAGCATTATTGCACAAGAAATGCACTCTGGTGCCCATCTGTATTCTTTTCTGCTTTTTCCTCAATAAACTCATCGTTTTAAACAGTCCGTATCATTGAAAATCCACAACTCAGTTCTAGATACACTGTACGACCTGCTAAATAATTGTTTCTTCCAAATTCAAAGGTATTAAGCCGTTTAACCTGTTTTTGTTGGGACTGTTTTTAATGAACAGAAGGCTTTCTACTTAACTTTGGAGCATTGCTGTGAGGATATGGGCCTTTTATATTATACCTTGCTTTTCTTAATTTTGCCAGTGATAACTATGATTTTAATGGTTAAAACATTGTGAAAAGAGAGGGAAGTGTAGTGGTCTGCAGACTGAGGATGCCATTTAGGATCGGAAGTAGCTGTTTGAAGAATGTGAGCTGAGTTTTGGAAGTTTTGTTTAAACTGTAAACACAGTCAGAGCTGGATTTCACTTCTAAAGCAACACTGCGCTGATTAACTTCATTAATTATTTGCCTGTGAACTTGTGTGAATGCATTTGGGGCATTTTCAAAGAGCTTGTTTTGCAGAAAATCATTTAATGAGTTGGTTTTGGTTATGCAACTATTGAAAACATCAGCTCCTCTCTTTGTTTAAAGGTTTATATCAGAAATGTTAAATTTTTTCCCAAATAAAACTATTAAGTAGTATGTAAACACACTCTCCAGTACATATAATCCATATATGGAAGTGAAGCTGTAAAAACAGCCCATTTTGAAGTCACAAAAATCCACTCATGTATGTTTAGCTCAACCTACTAATGTTGAAGTTATAAGGAGTGTTGCAGCCTATCAGAACTAGAGAAAAATATCTAAATATACATTTGAACATTGCAATATGTCAGAATTTGCATCACAGACCAGATGATCCTTTTCCTGTGAACTGCAGTGAATTTCAAAATTTAAGTAGATTTTATTCCTTTTAAATTTATGTCGCCAAATTGTAAGTGATGAGAAAAGAGAAATGAAACCAAGATGCCAAGGCAGAAATAATCCATAACTGTCCTGGGTTGAGTGATCTCTAACTTGCTGAAGCACAGTTCTCAGAAATGGCACAACTGTGGTCAAGACACAGTTTGCAAAGATCAATTCTGCTCTAAAAATGTGCATTCGCTTCAGAAGCCATCCAAAACACAATCAGGCCAGCCAAAGAGGCGTTTACGCAGTCTGGGGTACAATGGCAGGGATTCAAGCCTGCATGTCCCTTTATTCAACCATTGCACTGATGCTTCCCTCAGAACTCATTTGCATATGTTTTTACTTAATCCAAATGTAGTCGATCAGTCAAGTTTAGAGTCTAAATGTTATTTTGTTTTGAACTGGAGCTGTGAGGCTAACTTTACTAACAAACAATATAAATCATAAACTGGATCTCAGTGAACAAAAGATTGAAAAGACTGATTCAAGTTGAAAAACTTTAGTGTATAAATTGTGTAAAAAATGATGTAACAATGTCTAGGCATGCTCCTGATGAGTGTCCTGAGAGATCTCCTCCCACACCTGGATCTGGGCATCACTGAGCTCCTGCACAGGTGCTTCTAGGTGGTGTCAGATGAACCTTTACATAACGTCTCAGAGGTCTTTAGTTGGATTCATTTTTAGAGGAACATGAGGGTCAGTCAATGTCATCTTTGTCATCCAGGAACTGTCTACACACTCTGCCACATGAGACCAGACATTGTCCTGCACCAGCAGGAACCCAGAGCCCACTCGGCCAGCCTAGAGTCTGACAACATCTCTGAGGATGTCACCTCTGTACCTGTCAGTAATCAGGGTACTGTGTGTCTGACCCTCCCAGGATAGGTGTCCCCAGACTCTCACTGTCCCAACGCCAAACCCGTCATGCTGGATGATGTTGCAGCCAGCTTAACATTCACCACAGCATCTCCAGACTCTTTTACATCTGTCACAGGTCCTTAATGTGAGCCTACTCTCATCTGTGAAGAGACTGGTGCACCAATAGCAATTCTGGTCTTATCTGGCAAATGCCAGTCAAGCTGCACTATGCCCAGTAAAGGATGCTGGACCCTCATGCCACTCAGTTTTGCCCTTCTACTCCTCTGTCCCCTGTCTTATTATCTCCATGCTCTTGAGACAGTGCTGGAAAACACAGAAAACCTTGTGATGGCACGTTTAGATGTGGCATTCTGGAAGAGTTGGACTACCTGTGCAAACTGAATGGGCTGCAGGCACTGCCTCATGCCTCATATAGTGACAAGGACACTAGTAAAATACAAAACTAGAGAATCAGTCATGAAGGATAAGGAAATAGTGGCCACCTCTGGCAAAACCTTTCTTTTTTGGGAGGCTGCCTTGTATAAGTGATACATTGACAATATGCTTGCACATGAATTTGTCTTCTGCATTTAACCATCTGTGCAATGAAACACATATACACACAAACACTAGTGAACACACATTAGGGGGCAGTGAGCACACCTGCCTGGAGTGGTGGGCAGCCCTGTTTGCAGCACCCAGGGAACGGTTGAGGGTTGGGGGCCTTCCTCAATGACAGTCATGAGGGCCATACTGCCTTGCCATGTGCTGCTAATTGACACGGTGTTAAACTCTGATGATTATAAAGTGTTGCCTGAACTTAGTGATGTTCTCAGAGACTAGTGGATGAGGTTTAGGACACAGGATGACTTACTGTGAGATTTATAAATGAATAATACGTACAGGGGGTGGCACGGTGGTTTGGTTGTAAGCATGTTTGCCTCTCAGCGCTGAGATTGGGTTAAAGTTCTCTCCATGTCTGTGTGGGTTTCCTCCAGGGTCTCTGGTTTTCTCCCTCAGTCCAAAAACATTGAGGTCAGATGAATTTGGTACTCTAAATTGTGCATGTGTGTCCTGTGATAAATTGGCATCCTGGGCTTGGCTAGGATAGTCTGTAGTTCCCTGGCCTGTGCCCGATGAGGGGGTAGGGGCTACCCATGATCCTGATCAGGAATAAAGGGATGAGATAATGGGTAAGTGGATGGATAACACCTACAAGCTGCCACTTTGACAGCAGCAGGGCTGGATGAAGACTGATCTTGGATCTGATCTCTCCATATTTATGATGGCCATTACAACTTCAACTGATTCTAGATCAACACGTCCTGTACTGAGCTGGTTGTCTAAGATGGCAGACACAGGATTTAACTTTTAAAGCTCACAAAGTGTCTTATTGTGTCATAAACTAGTCTTGACTAGTCTGTGAATCCTCAATTACATCCTGGATCTTTACCTGAGAGTATTGGTTACGTATTTTAATGCAAATGGTTGCTTAGTTGACTCACAGCTTAGCCTCACAGCTTCACCCTAAAGAAGCAAAATGACTCCAGTCATGTCTTGTCTAATGGGCTACGTCTGTGGAATAGTATGTAAATATGCTTTCAGAGACCACCATTCAAATAGACTATTAGTGCAGGCCTATAAGCATGTGTATAGACAGCTACCATTTGTGAAACGTTGCTGACATTTGGAACGGTATGATTCGCTAGGACATTTCCACACAGTGTGTGCTAAATATGCAGAGTGGTACATCATTTTCCAGATGATGTGTTTTGTGTCTGTTTACAACGTTGTTGTGTTAAATGGTTTGAGGAGGTGAATTAGGCAGGACTGGATGCATTTGAGCTGTCAATAACAAAAAGAAAACCAGCTTATGACATCATAAATTCAGTACTGCATCCAAAATGTGAAAAAGTTCATCTTTGTTTATCATTTCAGAAATGTCAACTTCATTAATTACAAGTTAAGTGACATATTTCAGGCCTTTTTGGGTGACCTCTCAGCGCTGAGGTCTTGGGTTCGAGTCCCCATCTGAGCGGAGTTTCCATGTTGTCCCCGTGTCTGCGTGGGGGACTCCGGTTTCCTCCCACAGTCCAAAAACATGGAGGTCAGGTGAATTGGATACTCTAAAATGACCCTGCTGTGTATGAACGTGTCTGTCTGTGTATATATGTATTAGGGGTGTAAAAAATAACCGATTTGAATCTGAAGACCGATTTTGACGATGTGAGTGCATCAGTACATGGGCTACTGAATCGGTCCATTTGTAAAGTGAGCCGGCCACTCTCTCTCTCTCTCTCTCTCTCTCTCTCTCTCTCTCTCATGAACTGTCACGACACTCGTCACAGTCACATTTGAAAGACAAACGTCCGACCACATATATATTGTACAACACTCCGCCGAGCTTATAATCTAAAGTTTGGTAGAAGTTCAGTCTTTAAATGAAGAACGGAGAACATTTGGTTAGACGACATGAGGAAAGTGGTGATGAGGACACTAGCACCGTTAGCCCAAAGACACGGCAGGACAAACACAGAAAAACAGGACTTCTTCAGCCAAAACTCGACCACAACTCAGGTAGAGCCAAAGTAATAACGGCTTCAATAACCTGGTTCATTGTCAAAGACTTAAGACCATACTGTGTGGTGGAGAATGAGGGCTTTGGGGACTTGTTAAAACATTTGAGCCCCAGTACCACATCTCAACGCGACAGTATTTTACTGTTTCTGAATTCACTTGTTATTTACTTGTTCTCTAGTATTTCATTAATCTATCTGAAAGCAAGCAAAAGCACATTTTTAGTAATAACTTATGTTGAATCATAATGTAAATTATTTATTTTAAACAAGTAACTCATATTATTTCCTACCCAATTATATTAAAACGAATCATATCGAAATCCTACTCAATTGAATCGAACCAAATCAAATCGGTCCAATTTAAAATAAATCGTTTCTGAATCGTATCGTACCGCATGAATCGAGATATATATCGGATCGCCATTTATTGGACAGATACTAGGGGTGTCCCGATACAGCTTTTTCACTTCCGATACGATACCGATATGGCAACCTTGAGGAATGGCCGATACCGATATCGTCCGATAACGATATCAACACAAATTATACACTTTTATTACTTATTCTGTACTGTAAATAAAAAAAGTCTTGAACGAGTGATGTTTTTCAAACAGAAAACAATATTCAACAACAGCATGTATGAGGAAAAACTGACCCATTTATTATTACCCAAAGGGTAACATCAATTATAAACTTAAACAATAATATTCAACTGAATAAAATTAAAATAAATAAATTAGAAGACCCTGAAAAATAACCTCAATAAATCCAACAAAATAAAATATACTTTTAAAGCCCAAAACAACAATGCAAGGTCACATTTTATTCTGTTCTTAGTCTTGACAAACAATAGTGTGAACAAAATAAACACATAATTCTTTTAACTTATTTAATTAGTCAGTTAACTAACTATGGCTCAGTCTCTGATTTCTGCAGTCCAAGCATGATATGCAGATTTTTTTAGGAAGATGAAGAAGTATTTGAAAGTTGTATTCAGTTTTATAAACGTCCATGGCAAAGTGGTAAAGAATCTTTGTTCGTCATTTTACTGTTATTCAACAGTACAAGTATTTCAACACAAACGCATGAGAGCCAATCTTTTTTTTTATTATTTGCATGTAATATCACAGCATTATAAATTCATTTACATGTGCAGATTTCATTTTCATTAGGTTTTACAACCACACTTGTTCACTAAACTGGACACATATTCACTAAACTGCAGCACACATTCACAACCTTGTCAAGAAGTGTCATCTCCTCACCCTCACATGTAAAAAAAACATTTGAAATTGTGTTTTTTGCTACTGACAGGAAAAGTTTAACATTGTTAAATAATGATAATAAAATTACAAAATAAGGGAGTCCTGTGTAATATCGGACCTTTTCTGTGTCATCCTTCAAAAAGTCTTTGTCCAACTTTGTTTTATTCAGTTCTGACCTGAGCTCCCTGTTTTCCTGTAACAGTCGGTTTATTTCTGCTGGATGCTGGCGAAGTTTATATCGGGACGTCTCACT
>BRDA01070180.1:0-16687 GCA_036984385.1 Crenuchus spilurus
CTGTCCAAAGACAGAAAATAAATAAAAGACGGCGGGACACACATTCTTCTCTAACACGCTGACTGGGCCTGAGGGTGGCTGACAAGAGTGTGTGTCTGTGTGTGTGAGTGTGTGTGTGGTGTGTCCACTCAGCATCTGTGTGTGGATGTAAATCCTAATTTGTTGAGCATCGCGTGAAAAGGACCTGAATGAAAACATCTTCTGTGCTGGTTTTACATCATCACTAGATTTATCTGATTGCTCAGTTCTTGTCTTATTCAAATTACACAAAAATACACCAGTAATGAAGTTTCTTTCAGATTTAAAACCTTTATATGTGTTCACCTAATTTACAAAAAAAGAAACTGTTTATGTAAAGAACCATCCACTGAAAGAGCCTTTTAAGCACATAATTTAGGGCATTTTCACACCTACACAATGTTTGTCATTTTGTTACATTTAGTCCAGTTATCTTTTCTTTTTTTTTTGTAGAAGACCAGGTGTCTGACTTCACCAAGTTGTATATTCAGAAGGTAGTTACTTTAGTGGGTAAGTAATTCAGTGAGTAGTTAATTCAGTGGGTAGTTAATTTAGCAGTTAGTTAATTCAGTCGGTAGTTAATTCAGCAGGTAGTTAATTCAGTGTGTAGTTAATTCAGTGGGTAGTTAATTCATTTGACAGTTAATTCAACAGGTTTTTACTTTATTGGGCAGTTAATTCAGTGGGTAGTTAATTCAGTGGGTAGTTAATTCTGTGGGTAGTTAATTAATTTGACAGTTAATTCAACAGGTTTTTACTTTATTGGGCAGTTAATTCAGTGGGTAGTTAATTCAGTGGGTAGTTATTTCAGTGGGTAGTTAATTCATTTGACAGTTAATTCAACAGGTTTTTAATTTATTGGGCAGTTAATTCAGTGGGTAGTTAATTCAGTGAATAGATAATTCAGCAGGTAGTTACTTTATTGGGTAATTAATTGGGTAGTTTAATTCAGTTGGAAGTTAATTCAGCAGGTAATTAATTCAATGAATAGTTAATTCAGTGAATATTTAATTTAGCAGGTAGTTATATTATTGTATAGCTATTTAGTAGTTATTTCAGTTGGCAGTTAATTCAATAGGTATTTATTTTATTGGGTAGTTAATTCAGTGTGTAGTTAATTCAGTGAATAGTTAATTTAGTGGATAGCTAATTCAGCAGGTAGTTACTTTATTGATTAATTGACTCAGTGGGTGCTTAATTCAATGAATAGTTAATTCAGTGAATAGTTATTTTAGTGAAGTTAATTCAGCAGGTAGTTACTGTATTGTGTAATTAATTCAGTGAGTAGTTAATTCAGTTGGCAGTTAATTCAACAGGTAATTACTTTATTGGGTAGTTAATTCAACAGGTTGTTAATTCATTGGGTAGTTAATTTGATGGGTAGTTAATTCAGCAGGTGGTCTTTCCCAGCCACAATGATTTTTTTATTTGTAAAAAAGTTTGTTTCATTTAGACTTTTTTGCATTTACAGCAACAGAACCAACTTCATGCACAGAACTTGAGCCCAGCTCAAATACACCAAATGACCACACCCATCTTCTCCTCATGCTACTGACACTCGTTTTTGCTCCTCATATGCTACTGACACTCGTTTTTCTGGTTCTTTGTCTTCTTTTGTTGTTTAATGAGGGATAATAATCTGCCTCAACTTCCTGTAATTGGTCCAAAAGTCCAAACCATCCTAAACATTTCACACCATTGTGGTTCAGAGCAAACATGCCAGGTGTGAAAGCACCATTAAGAGTAAAAGTGATCACTCTCTCTAAACTCTAATCATCTCCAAACAAATCACAGAAGAGTCCACAGCAGACAAAACACATTACACAACCAGCTCCTTCCACTTCCGCTGGTGACAACAGCCAACCCAACATCAAGGCACGGCAGGGCGCTGTGCACACCGTCCACGTTCAAGACAGAAAAAAAAGAACAGGCTGCTCCGAGTGGCCTGAGACAGCTTTGTTATCTGTTCTTCTTGCCTCCCTCTTGTTGCTGCCTTTGTCTTGGTGGTCCCTGTGGGGACGGGAGCCATCCAGCGCCTCCTCTGCATGTAAACACGTTGTCACGCTAAGAGATCCGTGGAGCTGAGATGTGAGAGAGGTGTAGGGATGGCAGTGTCGGCTGTTTTCAAACATTTCTGCACTGAGTTCGAAGCAGAGAGGCTCGATTCCTCTCTCGTGCGAGGTCAGAGCACTGTGAGCTGCACTAATGACAAACTAATGTAAAAAAGTACCAGAATGTTCTTTAGCACGGCTTTCACCAGACATCACTACTGACATACGTACAGTACCACGTCACATGTGAATATTGTGAAAAAGTTCACTGACATTCACTGTCAGGGATCACTTTTACAAGATCTCTGTTTTGTAGTATTTTGCTTAAAACTTTTGCTACTTTTTTTTTTTTTTTTTTTTTTTTAAGTCATTATTTTTCAAATTTGAGCTATATGCATATTTGGATAGAGTGCTTTTAAAGGAATCTTCACACAAAATGTCAGCTGATTATCTGTTATACTGTACAAGATATAGCATTCTGAGACATATCACACTCAACACAGTTTATTTGTGTCACAGGAAATTAAAACATCAGAAATAATTAACAGTTAATCCAAACAAATCAAAATCTACCAGAAATTAATACTGAAAGATGAGCCCGGCTACAGTCACACTGTTTACATCAGCTGAAGACATCTGGTGGATGAATACATGAGCTCAGACACATTTCTACAGTGAAGAAACATTGTTCAGGAGCTGAATCTGCACATACTGTGAATGACTTGCTGCACAAAAACAACTTTTTTGGTGAGTTTAAGTATTTTTTTAATAAAAACATGTACTACGATAGATATATGAGACTATTACCTTTCATTTACAGCAAAAGACCAAGCGTCAAATTTTTTAGGCTAATTTGAGTGACAGGCTGAACAACACGATATCTCAATAAGTCACCCAGCAACTTTCGCTGAGTTTTCCCAGACAGGGTCACATTATTTTGAGCCAAAGCAAATAATTCAACATGTAAGTAGAGCTTTTAGTTACTAAATCTTGACCTCATAATCAAATTATATATATTATATTTATTATATATATATATATATATATATATATATATATATATATATATATATAGTATACTTTTGCTTTACTTGTATATTTCCATGTATTATTTGTTCCACACTGTTACATTTTATATTTTCATTTAATGTGTCATTTCAGTGGATTAAACAATTTGTATTGCTTATATTTTATTGTTTATATAGTTCTTATATAATTTGTTTTCTTTTTTAGCCATCTTGCTGTTAATCACTTTCAAAATATTTTTAATTTCAAATAAATTGTTTTGTATGAAAAGTGCTATATAAATAACATTTTGATTGATTGATTGATTATGTCCAAAAAACTAATTTGTATTAATAAATAAATTAAAAAATTCATTACATATAAAAAATGACATTTTTTAAGCCTTGTATGTTTGAATGATGATCAGTATAGAGTTTCTATTCAAACAGGATTGATATGAAAACAAGAAAGAGGCCAATTTATGTGTAACTAATGTAACTAATATGAAAAATATTAAAGTTTTAAAGCATTTTTAATTAAATTAGGAATGCAAGTGAACTTTTTGCTGATATTGCTCTAGTAATATATATATATATATATATATATATATATATATATCACATACACAGATACCACTTGACTGTGATATACCATGTCTCTACTGGAAATGCATGAAGAAAACCTGAATATTCAAAGTAATACTAACTGGTAGCCAGCTCAGTGCTGCAGGGACAAACTTTCAGATGACTGACCTCCTGCATTAGCACTCACACGAGATCACATTTAAAGCCCTGAGCTACACAAAGCCGCATTAAAAAAACAACAAACGTGAGCGCAGACATTAGTTATTCTTTCCTAATTATAACCAATCGCTGCATCTATAAGGCTGCGGAAACTGTACGGAACTGTAAGTAGAGCAGTCTCATTAGAATGAGCCTGGGTCACGAGTCAGTCTCCATACTTCTGACTCCAAAGAGCTTGTGTTCCTCAGTCAAGTGTACAAACAAACAAACAAACAAACAAAACTGGCGGCGAGGTTTGAAGCCTGAGACAACAAAGTGGCTTTTTCTTCAGATTAATGACTCCCCACTCCCATTTCCACGCATCAAGATCACCAGACTCCCTCAAAGACTTCACCACAATGAAAGAAATGACGTGCTTAGGACTTATTTGTTAATGATTAAGAAAACAGAGTGTATTGGGAGGCTACGCGCTTCACGCCAGTCTTTGATCGTGGACTGCCTCTGACCGTAATTGCATGCATATTGACGGCTTCGCTTTTAATTAATTACTCGGGCTGGATAAGCTCATAGCTATGCTTTGTTCTGCCATTTTTTTACATTTCAAATGAGCACCGCTGATTGTCACAGTCTGATAAACATTCTGAACAAACACAGCAAATAAGAGCGAGAGAGAGACAGAGAGAGAGAGCGAGAGAGAGAGAGAGAGAGAGAACAGAGGTAAGATGAAACGTGCCGTATAGTACGACGCCACCGTGCCTTTGTTGTCAGATGTTTACCTTCGTCTCGGTGACTGTGTTTACTGTTCTTTGCATGTACAAATGCATGTCATGTCAGTGTGACAGTGTAAAGGCTTTGCGTTTAGACATTTCGTGGGAGGCTGCGTTGATCTAAATACTGATCATTACCTGAGCTGTGGACCAGGTTGGGGTCCGGTCTGCTTAAAAATGGATAACTTTGGGCTCTGAGTGGCTCAGCAAACTAACACTGACACTGTGACCAGAGGATCATCACGAGCAGCCCTGAGAAAGTGAAACTAGCCGGGTGGGTAAATGGCACTCTTTAACCATCACTCCCACTGTGATGCTGCCCGGCTCAGGTGTCTGTTAGCTGATGTATCAGAGCTGCGGAGGAGCTTTCCTCCAAATGTGCTGGCTGCCCAGTGATGATGCATCAGCCTCAACAGAGGTGGGCATCAGAGGAGGCATGTGCTCATCCTCACCCTCCTAAAGTTTCGGGCATCGCAAGTGATTGGGAGAGTAGTAGTGAATTGGTGTTGTCGTCTTGTCGCCATCTGGGTCCCCAGCAAAACCCTTTTTGGTGCTATCTAGAACCCTTTTCAAAGACATTGTGTATAGAACCATCAATAACACATTCATCATCAGTCTGAAGGACCCTTTCACCATGAGAAGGGTTATGTGAGTGATCATGGATCTTTATACATTCGGAAAAGAGATGGTTCTTCAAAGGTTCTTTAGTAAAGAAAATGGCTCTTTACAGAACCACTCACACTCAAAAAACCTAAAGGGTTCTTTGCATGGTGTGAGGGTTCTTTAGATTTATGAGGAATGTGATGTAGATGGTTGTATTTAGAAGCGTTTTGAAAATGGTTCTATAGCTCCAAAAAGGGTTCCTCTAGTGGGAAGGCATCGTAACTTCAGCAGAACATTTTTGGGGCCATGTAGAACAATTTTCAGAAATGTTGTGAACGGAACCATTTACAACACTTTCCACATCAATGTAAAGAACCCTTTCACTATGGATAGAACCATCTGGGTTCCTTGAGTGTTCATATACAGAACCCTTGAAGAAACATCATTTAAAGAGTGTAGGAGGACTCAAAGTGGCCCTAACCAGGACGAAGTGGAAGATAAAGGATGGAAGTGGTCCACAAACACACGTCCAATGACGTGATGCTCTGAACACTTCAGCCTTAATGACGCATGTCGCCAATGTCCCTTAAAAAGTATTTGTGGCACCTCAGCACAGACTACAGCACGGAGCTTCAACTCTGCCGGCGTCTCCATCTGTAGACTGTCTCCTCACAGTGCTATGGGTAGCATTCAAACCATGCAGGGGCGCATATGCTGACACAGTGGTGATCTCCATCTCTCTCTCTCTCTCCTGCAGATGAGTGATATGAACTCTGCCACCCGTCAGTGTCTCGCTTGCTCTCCCGCGGTGTTAAGTGGAGCTCCTCGTGTGTTTCTCGTCAGGCTTTAGGAGGCAGAGGTAGGAGCTGCCATCACTGTCTCTGACACCTGCTGTCACACACACAGATATACACACACAGATATACACACACACACACAGTCAGCTCTGAGCCTGATGAGCTGCTCATACTCACACGCGCACCCACATCACTCCAGCCTTCATTAACACACAAAACCCGCTTACACTCGACAATGCTGGGCCTCCACGCACTGACTGACTCACTGTGTGTGTGTGTGTGTGTGCATGATTGTGTGATAGACTGAGTAACACCGATTTGTTAAAGTTGAGGAGAGAGAGAGAGAGAGAAAGAGACACACACACACACACACACACACACAGAGGCTTTTTCAAAGTGCCAGAGTGTGTATACTTAACCTACCATTACCACAAAGCTCCCTTACACACTCTAACTCACTGTGTGGAATATGAGAAAGTGTGTGTTTGTGTGTGTGTGTGTGTGAGAGAGAGAGAGAGACAGAGTGTGTTTGTGTGTATATATATGTGTGTGTGCGTGTACGTGTGTGCACCCAGCGATGGATTGGTGCCCTGTCCTGGGCATAGTTGGGATAGTGTAATGCCCTGCCCTGCACCCAGTGAGGTGTAATGCCCTGCCCTGTACCCTGGTAAGGATTAAGCAGGTGGTATAATGGATGGGAGGATGTATATTACACTGCAGACAAAACTACCACTTTATCTAAAAAATCTCACTCTCTGATGCTTTAGCTCCATTAAATTCCTAATGGTCTACAGTATTTGCTGCTGGTGAAATCTTTCAGGCTGACCGGCTGTATCACACTTTGTTTAGGAGGCTTTTATTTTGACACACTGCAGCACTTACAGGCAGATTTCATGTTAAAAAGAAACATCTACTCTCCTTAAACATTGTATTACCTGTATGTACAGCATTTGTTTGGCATCAGCCTCAGAGCATCACGTTATTAGTGCCTTTGTCATGGGCAGCTTGTGTCTCTGAGACAAGACAATGCTAAACCACATCCTGCATCCATCACATCAGCTGCACAGAAGAAAAGTCAGGCTGTGGAACTGGCATGTCTGCTGCCCAGACCAGCAAAGAAGACCCAGGAGCAGACAAAAATGGGCCAACATTCTCCCAAAGCTCCAGCAGCTGGTCTCTGGATGTTTAGAGGCTTGCTGTAAGATGAGAGGATGCTACACAACGGAACGTCCTCTCCCAACTCTTTTGAGATGCCATCAAGTTCTAAATGAGTTCATATTTTTCATGAAATGGTCAAATGTCTCACTTTCAACATCTGTTCTATTGTAAATAAACTAGAGATGTTTTTATTTACAGTTTACACAGCGTCCCAATCTTTTTGGAATCAGTCTTGTGGAAGAAAATGTCTAAATATGAGAAAGCCATGTCAGGCATTCACGTTCCAGCGCTGTGCTCACGGTCACACCCAGCTACAAAACACACACTTTGTGTTCAAGCCCACACCCCCTCTCACTCTCCAGCACACAGTGCAGGCCTTCCTACTATTGTCAGGCCTGAGATTGAGAGCGGCGTTCATTACCCCAGGCCGATTGTCAACATTTCCGGGACAAATTATAAAAAGCAACAGCAGAAATCCACACACCCTGCCATCAGCAGCCGGGCACCTCCAACCCAGGGGAGTTCGGCTGTCTGGAATGTCGGAGTGGTGCGGAGGACAAAAAAAAAGACAGGAGTGCGGAGAGTGTGTGAGGAAAGAAAAAACAAATGGTGGAATCACAGAAACAAAAGCACAAGCACTGCCAAGCTTGTGTTTACTGTCAGTTCGATGTTTCTGGCAGAATCTGGAGCCTTTGGCTTCACGCTGAAGTCACTGCGTTACAACACATCTTGGTTTTCCTCAATAAATCTCACACCTTTAATCTCCAGGTCCCGACAATTCACCAAACACATCATCTGAGCAGCTAGTGGAGGTACTGCAGACCGGCAAAGTGCAAAAAAGGCCAGAAAGATGGACGAATGGATGGATGGATGGATGGTTGGATGGATGGTTGGATGGATGGATGGATGGATGGTTGGATGGACAACTCTCCTCCTCACACACAGCTCTCCTTGTTTACGCTTTAATGAGGCATGAGGCAGGCCACTGGATGTCTCTCTCTCTCTCTCCCTCCTACATACATCTCTCTTAGCATAAGAGAGCAGAGAGTGTTGAAAGTGACTACACTCACACTACATGACCTTACAGGCAATTTATGGCCAACATCTCTTTGTTTATTTACTTCACTGAAGCATGTCTACGCTGGTAGTAACTTCATGCTCCTGCAGATGGCGCTGTATGAGGATGATGAGGCTATACATCCCTGCAGGGTGTGTGATGAGAAGAGGTGGTACAGTGCAGTGAATGTCTCAGATGTTAATGACTGGATTGTATTTGGGGGTTAAAGGTCAGAGTGTGAAGGAAGTAGCTGAATGTGCAGGTGTATGAAGTGTACAGTCATACAGGTCTACCAGCAGTGCTAACAATGCCAGTCTACAGGACATGCAGGTATTTATAGCCTGATCATCCTCATGCATCACTATCTGCATGAGCGTGAAGTTACTACCACTTTAAACAAGCAAAACATACCAAAATGTAAAAAAACTGTACAAGTTTTGCACGTTTTTAATGGGCTATTAGAGAGAAAATGTAAAGCAATGTGTTTCAAAAGTGTTTAAGTTATAAAAATCAATACCTCTCCACTCTAAAAACAGACATGATTTGTTGTTTACATCCTGATCTCCCTCTTTCTCCTTCGGTCTTCTTTCTCCCCACCCCTTCTGTCTGACTCCGGAGAGGAGGTCGGGTCCCTGCTGCACGAGGCTGGCCTGTTGACGGCTGACCGTGCCTTGATGGATGTGTTCTCGTGGAAATGGGCTGCCCGCCCATACATCAGCTGCCCAGAGCAACACAGGGAACCTCCGTGGGCTGCAGACCGCAGATCACCAGCGCACTCCTTACACAAACGCACAGTCACTCGCTCACCCTCGCTCACCCCATCCCTGCACCACACAACCGCACACAGGGAAAAGTGCCTGTTTCTTCACTGGAACTGATACGCATCCTTTGACTTTGACTTAAAGCCTCTTGTGTCAAGAAGGTTACTGTGTTCATCAAGTCTGTCCACTGAATGTCACATCAAGAATGTATGCCAACAAGCACAACGTTATGTTCATTATGCTAATTGGTTTTGCACAATTTGCATGTTAAAACCAATCCATCAGTGTTGTTGTACTGTAATTTTACTATCTGGTGTGAACTAAAGGATGCTGCTTAATTTGGTCCTTCATTGCTTATCACCTGGACTCCTGCAATGTTGTTTTGAGGCAACCTCCATTAAGAAAGCACCCTGTAAAAAATTTACAGTAAATTAACAGCATTTTACTGTTATTTTCACAGTATTTTACTGTATATTGAATTACAGTATGCCACAATAGACTAACTGGTTTTACGGTAACTTCACCGTACATGCAAGCATGTTACTGCTATTTTACACCGCCGCTACTGTAAATTAACAGAATAACAATGTTTATTATCTCTGATCATTTTTGCCTGATTTATTTTTTCTTTGGCCATTAAGGATTTAATTACTGCAAAAATCATGTTGCTCCTGATGCCAATGTAGCAGCAGACAGAAGAACAGTCAGAAAAAAACATATTTTGCTCACTTAAACTTTAACAGGAACACTAGTGAACAAAACATCAAAGTCATCACTGTAGCTAATGTTTACATCTACAGTAACTACACAAACTCTCACCAAATAACCCTAAATAAAGTCTACTTACACTTAAACAACAAATAACAACACAATATACAGTAAACAACACCAAAACAAAGGGATGCATGTGCTCCCATGAGCTTCTGCAAAGCTAATTTGCATGAACTACTGACCTGCTCATGGGAACTCAACCCTGATGTTACAGTATAGCTGTAGTTTATGTAAAGTCCTTAATTACTCGTACAAATGTTAAAGCCAAACAACAGTTTACCTTGCCTAAGATCAGGAAAGAGTCAAATTTGTCAACAGGAACATGTCCTATGCTGTCAATATACAGTAATACGGTGAATAAGTGTTGCTATTTACATTATTAGCAAATTTTACCCAAAACAGTGTCTTCCTGTTGTAATTTATTTAACAGTAATTATTTGGGATTGTTTGTGAAGGTAAACATTAGTAATGCTTAGATTTCACTGTGTAAGGCTGGTTTGGTGGAATGTCTTGGTCTCTGGCCTGGGGTGGTCTTCCTGGCCTGTTTTTGTAAGGCAGAGAGAGAATCAGCTTCCTGTGGCTGGTAGCTGAGCCGTTTCAGAGGCTTGGGGGTCTAAACCAGATGTGATCCTGGGCTTAGAGGTCACAGCAAAGCAAAAGTTGCCCAGACTCTCTCACACACACACACACACCCACACACACACACACACAAGGCTATTTGCTGTGTCTTTAGGCATCTTTCTGTCGACAGAGGGGCTCTGTCAGTGACTGTGTGTATTTGGATCTCCCTCCTGCCTTCCTGTAGGTGATGACAGTGCTGATGAAGCGGCTGTTGGTTGGGGGGCAGCGGGTGGAGCAGATGGAGAGCAGAGTGAGGTGGATGGGAGGATGGTGTTGGGCAGATGAGGTGGACGACCAATCAATGGTCATACATTTGAAGCAAGCAACACTCTGTCATTACATTAGAGTAATAATACAGTACACTCCTCAGAGTCTATGGACTGTTTTACACTATGTGGAGGTTCTTTACACTTGAAATAATCTAGTTAAACATAATAGTAATCCAAATAATCCCCCCAAAATATCATTCTTCCTTTATTTTAAAGAGAAGAGATAAATGAGCAAAGCCACAGTTTGCAGTAAACTGACCTAATACATAGAATAATCCCACTGAAACCCTAATCTACACCTACAGTATTCTGAGAATATGATCAATGTCCAGCAGTTCCAGATTAGCTGGATGAGCTGTGTTATATTTGAACTGAAAGAGAAACTGGAGACTTTATATAGTCAAACTGATCAGTTCTGGGCCACCGTGCAGTTGTGAAACACATCGTTACTGTCTCCAAAAAACTTTACAGGAGAAGCAAAAAACCTCCGTAAACTGTAATGTAAATCAATGTAAATACCTTTAAATTCGAGCCATTTTTAACCATTTCTACTGCTCTATATGTAAAGTCCAGCTGACACTTTCACAACCTGCAAAAAAGTGAAAAATGCCAAAAATGGAGATACAAGGTTTTGTTCCAATGATATACAACCTCCACACAACACATGCAGAGCCACATATACACTAGAAAGAGCACCATACAGCCCTGACATCCTTTTTATTTTTAGCCCTGGCAGCAGACAGACTTGCTCGTCTCAGAGGTTAGAGTGAGACACGAGAGAAAAAAATGAGACGGAAGACGAGATGCTCGCTCAGAATGCACACGTTCACTCTGTAGTGGCCCAGTTTGTTCCTGTGTTCAGGTACAGGACGCCTGCCTGGCGAGAAGCGGGCACGTCTCCGTCTGTTGAGAAACATCCAAACTAATCAGGCTAAATCGAGAGCGGCAGCTTCTCTCAGAAAGATTCTGGTCTCTGGCTTGATCTCGCTTGTTTCTCTCCACTGTATTAACAGCCAGAAGAGAGAGAGAGCGAGAGAGAGAGAGAGAGAGAGAGAGAGAGAACCACTAGACTACTTCCACAGCTACCGTCAAATTTATGTTATTCTTCCTGAGAATTCAGGTCACAAAAATTTCCTGCATTTGTCCGTGAGGATCTCAGCTGCGCCATATATCACACAGGCCTTTTATGAATTTATTTACCCAGCCTGAGCGCTGCGTGTGCCCGCATTTCCTCCTCTGCTGCCCCCCAACCCACCACCACCACCTCCACTAACCCCCCTTTTTCAGGCTCAGGAAAACTCTAAGCCAAAGCCACATAAATCCAGCGTCCTTTCAGAGCTATTTTGCTAATTAACATCCCGCTACTCACGGGCACCTAAATTATGATGCATTAGATCGAAAAATAAGGCCACTAATTTACGAGCTCTCATTTACAATTCAAAAAAGCCCAAATTCCAGCAGTAAATCCAACATAAGTAAGGCTCAGTAATCAAACAGAAATCTGTTACAATTGGACAACACGAGGGGGGAAATACAGAAAAAAATGGCCCAATAAAAGGCAGACGTCTCCTTCATACATTTTTAATGTTTCTCCTCTTCGGAAAACTCGGTGACATTGACCTCAATATTATGGGACACAAACTGCTGCTATATCTGCTCCTCGTTCTCCAGAGTGGCCTAGTAAAGCATCAGGCACAGAACCGACCCTGCTGATGCTGATGCTGATGCTGATGCTGGGTTGGACCGTGCGCATAAGGATGCTTTCACGCCTACATTGTTCGGACCTTCGAACTTGAGAAAGGTGCCATGATCCGGACCATCCATCCGTTAATCCATCCTTTACATTATGCTTAATCCTGATCAGGGTTGTGCTGAGTACCCGTACACCTTCAGCGGGCACAGGGCAGGGCATTCCCACGATCACGATCTGACCAAAAAAGTAGTCTCGGTCCAGATCAACTGAATCCACGGTTCGGTTTGTTTCCAGTGTGAAAGCACTGTTTTGGACAGACTTTCAGATCAACGACATCAGGTTATCATCACTCGAAGAAGAAAAAGAAGCAGAAAAACAACAAAATGAGAGGAGGAGAGCAAATGTTTCGTTAAAATGTGGTCTGAACGTGTGAAAGGTCAGGTTTAATAATGCACAAAAACTGCAAAACATGGCTATTTTTTTACCCAATTTCCCCCCAAAATGATAGACTGGCCAATCAACTCACTCATTCACCAGGACTCTCCTAACTGCCCGCAATGCCTCCAACTCTAGGAGGGTGAACGCTAACACACACATCCTAAGATGCATATAGATTCAAGCCAGTGGGAGCCCCCTACGTATAGCTTATTTTAACATAAACCTCATTCAATTTGTCAGGGAAAGAACCGACAACATGCTGGTATCAGACACACATCCTTTATTAACCAATCAGAGTGAAGTAAAGGGAGATGCCGCCCACGTAGCTATGACGCAGAGTGACCAAATCACAACAGGTCCTTTAAAAGGGAACCAAAAGAGACCTCATTTTGGAGTCTGAGTGGCTGAGCAGTCTAACACTATGGCTCGCCCAAATCCCAGGTCATGCTGCTTAGTCATTGGCATACGGACGGAGCCCTGAGAAAGCAAAACTGGCCGTGCTGTCTCTGATTGGGTAGATGGTGCTCTCTCCTCATCACTCTCACTGTGATGGCTCAGGTGTCTGTTAGCTGATGCATCAGTGCACCTACATACATACATGGAGAATGCGTGTCATCATCACCACCCACCCCCAGTTTTGGGAGCTTTGGACATTCCAATACCTTCCAATCCTCTTTGTCCTCTACAGTACATTCAAGACTCAGTAGAGTTTTGGAAGTTATCGGAACTTAAAATAAAGTAACTTATTGACCTTTAAAGCCTGGCAACCACTCTCTTACATCCTTACACCCCATCCTGCAGGCTGAGGTCAGATTCTGGTCTTCTGGCCGTTGCTAGGTGACTCTCCTCTATGGATGGGTGTCTTTTAGTGTTGCTGCCCCCAGCCTCTTACCTTCTTCTGTTTGCCTTTCCTTTCCATCTTTAAAGCCCAACTAAAGACATTTCTTTTCTCTTTTTTATTTCTCTCTCGTTCTAGCTTTGTAAAGCGTCTTAAGTGCAAAAATGTAACTTTTTATATATGTATATGAAGTGATTGGGGCAGTCCTGGAGAAGGGGCGGGTTAATTGCGGAGAAAATTGAGCTAATTGATTTTTTTCCTGCCTAGATTCATGTTGCAGTTCTAAAGGAGAACGAACAGCGGAACGAACTTGTACTCGCTGAACTGACATTTGCCAGCTATCATGAGAATGATATTCACTTCGCTCTGCGGCCCCCCGGACCTCGTCTCGCCAACCGCCTCGTGCATAATCTCGGTATTCAACCGCATGCACAGCCTAGCGCTGGACAAATACTCATCTCCTCTCACACACACACACACACACGTATACATGGCCAGGAGATGACAGGAGGTGTGGGGCCGGGTGACGCTGTAAACATTTCATTGTAATGGAATTTGTAATTTGATGATGTAGTAATGTAGAGGTCAGGGAACCAGCGCCTCAATAAAGCAGGCCATGCTGTGGCCATGAATGACATTAGCCTGTCTACTCTCTCTCTCTTTCTCTCTCTCTCCACATGACATTTCATGCCTTTCATTCTCAGCTCTCATTACTATCCTCATTTGTGAAAACGACTGTGCAAATGTAAATCTTGTGTATAATTTGTTTGCCTGTGAAATCCCAGCCGGGCCTTAAAGAAGAAGTAAGGCGGCTGACGGAGTGCGTGAGTGATCGAGGATGGTCAGTAATGAGCAGTCGGCGGCCCTTAAATATGGCCTGCCCCCGCCGTCACATCTCCTTCTCTGTGTGAGCCCATTAACAGCACGGAGCGCCGCACTAAATCAGCCGCAATCACAGCTACACCGCTCTGGAGTCCTCATTACATACACACACACACACATACACACACACACTGGCCATTGTCTGACCACACTTCCCTCCAGACACACTCATCTGTCATGAGAGAGGAGGTCAGATGAGTGGAGCGGGTGTGAACGCAGGCGCTTATTAATACACGCTAGCGCAGGGTCGATAAAAGGCTAGTCCGCGGCTATCAGAGGCCCTTTATGGCTTAAGTGAGCCACCGTGAGCTAACAATCATCGGTCAAAGCCGAGCATCCCTCTGCAATAGAGACGCATCACAAGGCATGCTGGGAAAGAAACAAAACAACAGCTCATGCTGGGTAATGTAGTCTTCAGGTGGAAGGAAGAACCCATCCTGTGGCAGGACCACCCTTGACCCTTCTGTCGACTCTACTGCCCACCTCTCTTTCCCTCTGCATACCAGCGACGGCCACACAAGGCATCTTTCACAGCCTGAGGGTGACCTTCGACCTCTCTTCCTGGATGTAGTCAAACCAAACCATAAACACATGAGCTGCTCCGCTCATTACAGCCCAGAGACTAGAGCTCAGAGCCCAGGCCACCGTCCACCTCCCACAACGAGAGGTGACTGTCAATCAATTACCTGTCCAATCAGAACGACCCAAAGGCCGTTAAAGCACCGCAGAGCAGAGGAACCTAAGACTCCATAAGGATCCACAATTACTGCACTGTTACGACACTTGTTTTCCTGAAAATCACCAAACGGTGCTGGTGTAAGACGCTGTAAAGTCCTGAACCCTTCAGCCGTGGCAGTGATGTACGTGTGATCAGCTCTTCACACTGGACGTCCTCTTCTCAGGATAAAGAGGTACTGAAAGGAGTCTCTCCTCACAGCCGGCCCAGTCGGGCTTTAACGCTGGACACAATTATTCCGCTTAATTACAGATCGATACGCGCCGGTCCGTACCGACAGCGTATGTTCATTATTTATTCAGTTTATTTGCCTGATCATTTCTTCCTTTTATTCTTCCCCCACCCCCACCTCCTTCCTCCCCGCTTCCTAAAGGTAACAGCACTTAAGGCTGTGAGCAATTATGGAAATGGGGTCCGGCGTCTTCTCCTCGAGGCTCTCTGCAGAACGGCCGCGGCTTTGACGGCTAATCGATTTGTGCTCTCCTGAAAGCAGCATCGTGACCTTTGACCCCTGTAAGCTGGGCGTCTGACAGCTGACAAAAGGAGCGCTTTATTTGACTTAATTAGAAAATTGCACCCCTTCCATTTTACCAAATAGAACAGAGAGAGAGAGGGAGAGAGAGAGAGAGAGAGAGAAGCAGATATATATATATATATATATATACAGACAGAGAAAAAGAGAGAGCTAAATAGTGTGAGGAAGAGAAATATAAAAGGGAAAGATGTACAGAGAAAGAGAGAGAGAAAAAGAGTAGATTAGAGACTTAGAGCGAGGGAAATACATAAAAAAAGAGGGAGTTAGAAAAAAAGAGGAAGAGGAGAGGAGAGAGATAAAGAGAAAGAGCAAAATAGTGAAAGAGAAATATGAAGAGAAAGAAGTAGAATAGATAGATAGGTAGGTAGATAGATAGATAGATAGATAGATAGATAGATACATAGATAGATAGATAGATAGATAGATACATAGATAGATAGATAGATAGATAGATAGATAGATAGATAGATAGATAGATCTATATGTATATTTGCTATAATTAATTCATTTAAATGTATAATATTTATTATTTATATTAATTATTAAATTATTTGCTTTGGCAACAGTTGTTATTTACAGTTTATGCCAATAAAGCTGTTTGAAAAGCGAGAGAGAGAGAGAGAGAGAGAGAGAGAGAGATATATATATAAAGAGATAAAGAGATAAAGAGAAAGAGAAAGAGAGATAAAGAGAGAGAGACAGATATAGAAAAAGAGAAAGATAGAGAGAAAAAGAGAGAGACAGAGAGACAGATAGAGAGAAAGAGAGAGAGAGAAAGAGAGAGAGACAGATATAGAACAAGAGAAAGAGAGATAGAGAGAAAAAGAGAAAGAGAAAGAGAGACAGAGAGACACAGATAGAGAGAAAAAGAGAAAGAGAGAGAGATGAGATAAAGAGAAAGAGAGAGATAAAGGAAGATAAAGAGAGAGAGAGAGATGAGAGAG
>BRDA01070186.1:0-16862 GCA_036984385.1 Crenuchus spilurus
TGTTAATTGGTCTTCCAGCTGTTTGTTATATGCTCAACTTCCTTTTTCCAGCCACTTATTGCTACTTGTCCCAACTTTTTTGGGATTTGTTGACATTGTGAAATTTGAATCAACATATTTCTCCTTTAAAATGTTACATTTACTCAGATTAAACTTTTGATCTGTCATCTATGTTCTATTACGAATAAAATGTTAGATGTTGGCACCTCCACATCATTGCATTCAGATTTTATTCACAATTTGTGTAGTGTCCCAACTTTTTTGGAATCTGGTTTGTATAATTTTAAAAAATCACAATAAATGTTACTAACTAATGTAAATGTGATGTTTTGGGTAAATACATTGGTTGATTGATGGATTGAATTGTGTGTCCTAGCATACATTTAGTGTCTGAGGACAGACATCCTCACCCCTTGGACAATATGGCTGAGTCCGCATTCACTGGGCTTTTTAACTTGGTGCATTTAGCTTAACGTTCATTCTGCTGAAGTGGAAGTGGGTATTGTATCAGTTCTGTGTAAGATGATGCCCAAGAAAAGTTACATCTATGGTGTGAGATCACAGTCTTTAATATGAGAGCGAAAAGGTGCATGCAAGAGAAACGAGCAAACAACTACACCTCGAGCTGAGAGACAAGAACTGCGGTCTTTGCAGAGCTGCACAGGTCGTCACTCTGCTCGCAACTGGCTGCTGCGCATGCTCATTTGTCTGCAGCTTCTCACTTTTCTGTTCCATTCTGAAGTTTCTACTAGCTGCATAATTACAACAGGAAATACATCAGAGGTCAAAGGGTTACTAGGTGACTAGCTAGACTTGTAGCTATAGCTGTTTGCCCTAAAATGGGTCCAGACAAAATATAAGCAATATTCATTTAAATTGTTAACACATTATTTATGTATAGTTACATATGTTAATGGGAAAGTTTAATTAATTAATGAGAATTACACAATAACACTGAAGTTTTAAGAAATGTGGCTTAATGCTAGCTAGCTATTTTCCCAATAAATGTGTGTTAGTTAGCTACACGTATTGTTCTGTGGTGTCAGCAGTGATTTCTGCTCTCATGCTCGCTACTGACTCCTAGTGACACTGCTTGTGGGCACTACTTGTGCATAGGGCCCAGAATTTGGTGCTACGCCCCTGACTATACTATAAACAATAGTAATCATTTACAAATATTATTATATGGGCAATATGTGTATATATGCATAAAGAAAATGTCATGTTTTGTGACTCACTGTACAATAATGTCCAGTGATGACTGTTTTACAGTGTAATTGCTGTTGGTACAAATGATCTCCTATGCCTGTCTTTGCTACAGTGGAGCTGAATGAGTCTATTGCTGAAAGTACTCTGCTGTCTGATCAGTAAGTCATGGAATAGTCCATTATGACAAAGGGGGGTGGGCACTTATCTGTTCTATACCAAAGATCTGTTGATTTTCAAATGTAAGTGTATTTTAGAATAGGTTAAATCAGCACTCAGCACATGAAGTATATCAAATTTGTAATTTCATTGGGCCCTAGGCAGATGGCTTGGCATATAGCTAAAACTGGCCTTGTACATACGAGGCAATCCACAACCACTCAAGTCTGGTGGTCACTTAATGGATTTGTATGGAAAAAATAAAGCAAAATGTTTGTTTGCTGCAAAGCATATTGCTGCGAATTTGAATAGCATCTCCAAATATCAAAATCTTGACCTTTTCTACATGTACTTGGTCCTAAATGAGATGGCAAGGAATGACCCATAACATGCTTTCTTTTCAAGGGAAATATGATGCTTTCAAAAGGTTTTAAAGCAGCATAACCAATGTTGTTAATGATGATTTATGGCACTTGTGAAAAGAAAAGCCTCACTACTGCTCTGCATTGATCTGTCAAATGATTTTCATGCTCTGAATCATTCATTGGTTGTGCATAGATTATTCTCTATTGGCTTCCATCTAACTGATTATATGTGTTTCCACAACTGTTCTGTTTTGCAAGCCAAATTCAGTCTGTTTCTGCTGGATTACAATCTGAGTACTGCAGCCAGCCAGTGGCTCATCACTGAATCTACAGTCTTCCACAGAAGTCAAATGGAATTGACATAATGGATTGAAAGCAGGGAAATCCATCCTAATGAGATTTACGGGGTACATGTGACAGGCGTTACTGCAGAAAGCTGAGGAGGACATGGGTAGGACCAGAGTACGGGAACCCTAAAACCATTATGATGCCTTAGCCCTGCCGGAAGAGTAAATTGATCTTAATTTTCTGTGTGAGGGGTGTATGGTGTCATTACACACTCATTCATAACAGCAATGTGAACTACACCACGTCCATTTAGCAAGATCCGCTTTAGGTTCTTTTGGGAAGGGTCTAAGCCACAAGAAGCCATGTATTACTGAAATCACAGTTTATCAGTTATCGGGTTTAACATTTCCTTACCCATAATAAAGTTGCTGTAACTCACAGTCTCAAGTAGATTATTGCTTTTAAATATTGGCGGTCAGTGTAAAATATGATATGCATTCACTATAAACTTCTCATCCACCACAGAATGTAGATCATTGACAATGAGCATTGTAGTTAAGCTGTAATAATGTGTTGTAGCCATGAAACTAAATATATTCATGTTTTCAAGGTTTTTAAAGTGAGTTAAAATGCAATATGCTGTCCTCTATCTGAAGGGGATCTTATTCTAAAGGAGAATTAGAGGACTAGCCTGGGGCTGTGTTTTAGCAAAAGGCTGGCTGAGTTTGGTCATGTAACTAGCATTAGCTTGACCAAGCAATCTATATCACTGTGTTTCTCCTCTGATAGCACACTGTTCTGTAAATTTAGAATAAAAGAGCAATAATCATAAAGTCCCATCATAACACTTCCTTCAATGCTCTTATATGTGTGCCTCATCACATGACTGAAGTAACGTAACTTGCGGGATTTAACAGGTCTCAGTAAAATACATCAGTAAAAAGTACCTTTCAGTTCTGGCATCTCATAGACTTGCTCAGTTGTCATCATCATCATCATCCATGAGATCTTCAGCAACTTCCTGATGCACTTGTTCTCAAAAGCCTGAATACGTCTTTCTTCAGTGTCCAGGCTTCTCATCCATATTTGTAAAGTAACCAATGTAAACATTACCACACATGATTCTGTGCTCCTTTAACTGAGTTTTCAGTAAACTGTGTTTCTCTACGTGAGCTGCAGTGTTAAGTTAGTATTTCATGTAACTGTATCACACAATGAACCCTGTTTTAGAGCTGAGAGTTCTGTATCACATTCTGTATGAGTTTAGTCTACTGTTGTATGTACAAGGGTGTGTCCCAACACTAATGTGTAGAGTTAAAGCTGACATTGTCAGAGATTATTAGTGTGTCTGTGATGTATTGCAGAGAAGAGCTGAAGGGAGTTCACAATCATTTGTTTTGCGTATTTTCTTTTCTGCCCCAGAAGGGAATTTTATTTTTAAATTGGTTATTTTGTTTTATTAAAATAAAATCCCAACTGTGAGATCTCTCAGAACCACGACCCAAGCTACAGTTGCTTTCTCCAGGGTTTCTCTATTAGAGGCATCCGGCTGTGTGGATTTTGGTTTGCCTGGCCAGCTGCTACATACAGCTAACATGCCTATCACAATTCAATCTGTGCTCAGTGATGTGTGTTAGAAAAGCTGAGAAGGTTACATTTCAGATAAATGCTTCAAGCATCCATTTTCCCATTAAATAGTTTTTTTTAAACAGGAATACCATAAATAAATAAAATATCAGTGAATTTTTACCAGTTTAGTCTGAGGCGAGCCTCAGGCAGGGCTTTACCAACAAATACTGCTGATTTCAACCCACGGAATATATTTAAAAAAGACTGTATGTTAGTGAAAGATGAGTGAAGAAAGAGAAGAGATCAAGAAGCCTAACAGTAAAATAATGCTCTTTTTAATATTAAACCACCTACAGCTCTGACCGAACCATCTGGTGATTAGCCAGAGAGGCAACTAAATTCCACCGACTCCCACATGAGATATAAACAGTACTTCAAAAACGTGTTGGCTAGGCACAACAACACACATACAACTTGGCAGAGCATAAAGCTAATGTCAACTGAGGTTAAACATTGCTAGACATTCAAATAAACATTGTTGCGGGTACGGCATTACTTTGTACAGTAGTTACAGCAACGTGATAATGTTTTACTGAAAATTGTGTAAAGAATAGCAGTTAAAATTAATGTCATCCATTGCCGTAATCACTATACTCCCTGGCCACTTCATTAGGTACACATACCTTGTATTTACAATCATTGTCCATTTTTATTAGCTCCAATGAATATGTAGGTTCACTTTGTAGTTCTACAATTACATACTGTAGTTCATCTGTTTCTCTGTATACTTTGTTAGTTCCTGTCATCCTGTTCTTTAATAATCAAGACCCCCCACAGAGCAAGTATTTTTTGGGTGGTGGATGATTCTCAGCACTGCAGTGACACTGATGTGGTGGTGGTGTGATAGTGTGTGTTGCACTAGTATGAGTGGATCAGACACAGCAGAGTTGCTGATGTTTTTAAACAACATGTTAGCTGTCAGTCTCATCTATTAGCTACACTTACCCTGTTGGTCCACTTTGTAGATGTTAAGTCAGAGACAGAAGCTCATCTATTGCTGCACAGCTTATCTTGGTCCTCTCGTCCTTCGCTGGTGGTCACAGGAGACTGCTGGATAGTTTTGGTTGGTGCATTATTTTCTCTACAGCAGTGACACTGAAGTGTTTAAATACATCAGCAGCTCTGCTGAGTCTCTGTGGAGAATTTAATGTTTCACACAGAATAGTTTTGTTTTTATTTTCTAAACAATGTTTTGCTAATTACCTGTTTAAACCATACGGAAATTATATTAATATTTCATGTTCTATCTATGCATTTTATAAAACAAAAATATAAGTTGAGTTCAACAATATAAAGTGTTAAACCACGGGTGTCCAAACTGCATACAAATCTATGTTATGTTTGCTAAAAAAAATCCCAGCAAGTAAATGGCTACACAATATACATACGGTCAAATCTCATTTATTTATTTATTTTAACCCAATTTTAAAACTTTGTTCACCTGCGACTGTAAGTAGTTAAGATGTTGGGTGTTTGAATCTGTGCCTGTGTTTGGAAGCTCTTGATGAGCTGATTATGTTGAAATGTTAATAGTTAACTCTTCTGTTGCCTTTGTGTCAAATTGACCTGAAATGAGGCATAATTATATGTAAATGAGGTCTATTGACCACCCATTCCAAAAATAAGTGTAAAATTGGTGGTAATGAGTTGGAGTGAAATTGACTAACAAGGTGAAAAACATAATTAGGTGATAATTTTATGCTACATGCTTTACAACCAGTCAAACCAAAAAGGAAACATGGAACTTAACATTAACAATAGAAAATTACAAGAACTACTAAAAAACTGAGTTTAAATTTTATTAAATGTTATGTATATTATTAAAAATAACAAATGATTATTAATACTATTTTATTAAAAATGAATGCCCTGAGTGGCTCAACAGGCTAAGACGCTGACACTATGACCAGATGATTGCAAGTTTAAATCCCGGTCATGATGTTTGCCATCAACAGCCGGGGCCCAAGAGAGCTAAAATTGTCAGTGCTCTCTCTGGGCAGGTAGATGGCTCTCTCTCTCTCTCTCACATTGCAATGTCCGCTGGCTCAGGTGTCTACTGATTGGTCCATTTGAAACTGGAGACCCTGCACTTTCCTCCGAGTGCGTTAGTTCCCCAGGGATGGTGTACCAAGCGGTAGTTTGAAAAGAGGCTGTGGCTGCATCACACGCAACGAAGGAGGCATGTGCATGTCTTCACCCTCCTAAAGTCAGAGACAGTGATGGGGAGAGCCACTAATGGGTTGGGTTAATTGGCGACTACCACATTGGGAACGGGAGAAAAATGGCAAAAATTATATTTAAAAAAAATGTTTGATATTTATTAATAATTAATAATCATTTAATTTATGTTGATGTGAATATTTTTTTATTTGTGTCTGTCTTTATGTGCTGCAGCCGACTGCTGTTATATGTGTAACACATTTTGGTCTTACGGCATAAAGTACTGCTTTGTGTCTCTGGGCGTTGTAGTCCTGCAACATTAGTCAACTCATTTTATTTAGGTGATTATATCACACTGATTCAACAACGGTGGGATTTGAGCTGTGAATAAGCAGTGTACAGCAGTGTAGCGTGAACACACTACAAACTTTCCATATAAAAAAACTGTGAGCCAAAGAGAATCACAGCCACACCTAAAAACAAGTCAGACTGAATTTTAGTTTATGAACAGCTCTGTAAACGTTATGTTTAACTTAAAATGATCTTATTGAGATTCTTTGTATTTTGGTGCAGGTTTGTTTGTATTTTATAGAGTAATGTAGAAATAACGACCAAGAAATAATGTAATGAAGAATGTGATCATTTTATTCTCGGAAAGTAGTAGGTAAAGTAGTCCCATTACAATGTTTAAGAATTAATCAGTAACTTGATATGGATTACTTTTTCAGTAACAACTCCAACACTGTGAATAATTACTGTAATGGGCTCCTGTGAGAGCTCTCCGGATATGCAAATGAGCTAGAAACACACATACTTCACAGTCACTGCATTATTATATGTATCAATATGTTTTTACTAATTCAGGTGCTTTCTGTGAATGCCTCAATGAGTTTTTGCTCATATAACAAACGTTATGCTCTGCTTCAGATCACACTCAGACGAACCATCTAAGGCAAATGTTCCTCACTTAATCACACCTCATTGTCAATCACTCCTCTGTTTCATTAAATTGTCTTGTTGCACTCCCTCAGTGTTGGAATGTACAGCATCATCCATCATCCAAATATAGGATATTTCATCTCTACCGCTCTTCTAAAACAGCAATGCAAAGGCCCTCTGCACCTCTCATCAAAACAATACATTTATTTGCATGCTTGACAGTTATGTGGCTAATTACTGAATCAGTGGAGGCCTATTAATGCTGCGGGAATGTGTCCAAAATTGTGTCTGGTATTGATTGTAGCTCTCTTCCTGTTGTTATATTGGAAATTTAGAGCATTATTTGGGGGCTCATCCATTAAGTTTTTATCCTGATGGAATAAAAAGCTGCATTATCTGCTAATGGCTTTTCTGTGCCAAGAGATAAATCAGTGGAAGAAAATGAGAAATTAAAAAAAAATGTTAAGGACATTTTCTCAGCTTTTTATGTTTCAATGTGTTTCCTGCTGTGATTTTAGTTTGTATATAGTTTTAGTCTTAGTCTCTGTGGCTTTATAAATAAGAAGTTAATTATATACAGTACAATAGCTGTCTATTAGTCAGGTGTTGTATACATGTTAGATCTTGTTAGTGGAGAAGCAAAGGAACATTCACAAAGAGCTGACTGCTCCTGTAATGGACATATTGACACTATTGTGATCTTACACATAAGGGGACTGTGGAAACATGCTTATCTTGACAGTTTAGGAGAATTAATCTACACAAGCTCCTCACATCACAGGGTCACATCTCCATGTTGAAAAAGAGAAAAGGGCAGTCAAACTGAATGAGAAATGACTAACTAAGGCCATCTAATGTGTGACTTTGCTTTCCTCGAACTCATCTGTTATCCCATTGCCATGAGATGAAATTGCTTGGCATTGCATTAAGATGGTAGGCTGTGGGTTTGATATACAGCAGGGACAGGAGCATTAACTTTACACACTGCTCTCATCTATCAGCCACAGATCCTCCGCACAAATCTGCAATACTGCCCCATATCATTTCCAACCATTTTTGGCAAGGCTGCTTCTGTCATTTATTCCAATTGTGAATCTAATATTCAGTGTAGTGAAATATGATGTCTCTCATATGGCCAGTGAGACATTAGTGAGGACGGAGGAGGGTCTTATAGCGTTTTTGACAGAACAAGGGCAGATGAAGGGCAGAGACAGAAAGCATAAGTGTGGACGTTTGAGCTGTGATCTGCTGAGAGGTTCGGCACGGCTGAGCAGCCGCTAGTGTCTTGTTTTTCAAAGAATGTAAGTTGTTAAAGACAACTCTCTGAAGACCCTTAAATTATATATCACATAATGTTGGCAAAGGTGTTCAATATGAATATCACATCAATAAAAAATACTTTTGATGTCTTTGTGCTTGCACCCCTGATCTCAAATTGTGGTCAGTGCAGAACAGCTAGCTGGGCTTGGAAGTCTTTGAATATTGATTGAAAAGAATGTCACGTGAGATCCAACATTCATGATTTAAAACATTGGCCCATATAGAACATGGAATGGACCATCCCAGCGCCCCACAATTGGCCAGACCAACCAAAAAAGGTCCTAGTTAATCCTGGAGATCCCACACTATGCACATATTTGGACTTTCCATAATCTAGACCAGGGGTGCACAATACGTCGATCGCGATCTACCGGTCGATATCAAAGTTAGTGTGGGTAGATCGCATGGCATTTAAAAAAATAGATGTCAGCCTATCATCCGTCCTCGCTATAAAACATCTCACTTGATTGACATACAGGGAGACTGGTCAAGCACTAGGACCCAGCGGTATTCCAAGCCTCAATCCTGTTTCACTTTAGATTGCTCACAAGCTCATTCGATTGGCTCTGCCATTTCTTGCTAACATGTGATTGGCCGTCTCCGCTATCGCTTCATAAAACAGCATCTGGACTTCTAAACAGTGTTTTTCAAGTTGGCCAGCAGTCTGTGTTCACCTGTCACTGTAAGTTCTTAACATTTATGTATGTTCTGTCTGTGTAAGAAACCTAAAACTGACCATTTCCATACTGAGTGGAGGACTTTTTTAATGTCATTTTTGAAATGTGTTTTTGAAGCCTTTTCACACATGAAGATCATTAAGTCCAAGTATGGTTCCACTATGACTGATGATCATTTGGAGGTTTGCTTGAGGCTGACTATCAGCAACTACTGTCCAGACTATGCATCCCTGACTGATTCCATTCAGTGCATGTCATCAAAGTAAAGCAGGCTAATGACAAAACATGTACACATTTGTATTGTGTAATATGGGTTCATGTAGTTATTCAAGGTACACCAGCATACATTTTACACATAAATTGTCAGTATATTTATAAATAAATAGGTCTTGCATTTTTAAATTAGGTAGATCATTTTGACTTAGTCATTAGATAAGTAGCTCGCAGGTGTGCACCCCTGATGTAGACCAACTTCTACAACTAATTAACAAGCTCCCTGTGTGTTGGGTTAGCTGTGTTAGAGTTCCCCAAATTATATTGAGTCCCAGTGAATGACTTTCGATACTGTCCATACCCTACCAATTCCATATTTATTAGTATGTGCAGCAATGATGAAATTTTGATTTCAGAGGTGGGGGGACACAACTGGTTTGAGTATGTGGGGTGGGGGGTTGGGTTCGCTTGAACATAAATTATATTGTTATTAATTATTAATAAATGTTAATACATTAGTTAAAAAGTTATTAATAATATTTTATTAATAGCTACTAGTAATTGTTATTTCTGTTATAATAAAATAGAAATTAACATTACTATTAATTATTAATACATTTTTAATAAATAGTTAAATATTAATAAATTAATCAATTGAACATGTAATAAAATTCAAACTTTTTACAGTGTGTTCTAGTAGTTGTAGTTTTCTATTGTTATGGTTAAATTCCCTGTTTCCTTTGTGGTTTGACAGGTTGTAAAGCATGTAGCATAAAATTATCCCCCGATTCTGTGTTTCAGCTTGTTAATCAACTCCACTCCAACTCATTACCACCAATTTTGGACTGTATGGTCAATAGACCTCATTTACATAAAATTATACCTCATTTTTGAGTAAAAATAAGTAGTTAACACTATAGGTCAATTTGACCTATAGACCACAGAAGGGTTAATATTTAATACTATTAATATTTCAACATAATCAGCTCATCCAAAGTTTCCAAACACAGACACCCAACATGTTAACTTGTGTCCATGTGAATACGGACTCCTGGCCAACAAAGATGCTGTTTACAACCAGATGGAGTGACAGCGGGGACAGCCAAATCACACGTTAGTAAGAAATGCCAATAAGAAAGCCAATGAGCTTGTGGACGGTCTAAAAGGAAACAGGCTTTGGCTTGAGAGGCCATTTTCCACTTGATCCTAGTGCTTGACCCTTCTCCATTTAATATAGTGTAGCATTGTTTTTGAATGGTAAACTGATTTATTGGTGAGATTTAAAGAGTTAACATGTGGCATTTAACTTTCACGTTAAGGGTACTTTGGATATTTTAATGTTTTCCAAGCATTCCACAAGCTACATACCTAGATCAGCAATATTATATTGTTTTGGTAGTGCAATCCAGCATCTTTTGCTTTAGAGTAGATTAGATTAAACTTTTTGCCAGTGTGATTACACAAATGGAATTTGACCCCCACATTTAACCCATCAGTGCAGTGAAAAACACACACTAGTGAACACACTAGTCTGTGAGAACATGTCCCCGAAGTGGTATATTTACCTAATAACTTATAATGTTGATACAATTAATGTTTATTTAGTGACATCATGTGCCATGGCACTCATTTTGTGCTGCCATATGAGATTTCTCAGGGTGGTTTTATTTGGCCTAAAAATACACAAACTTTCCCAATTGTATTTCTGTGTATGGCTTTCTGACAGGTCTGGAGGCTTGTTTACCCTGTGTTGCAGGAGTTATGTAGGCCACTCTAGCATGTGCAAGTGCTGTTGGGCATGATGTGTCACTGAATCACAGACCAGCTCAAATATAAGTATGGCTTTAGATTTAGTGGAAACAGGCAGGGGGACTTTGTAGTTAAATCAGGCAGGTGTCAAGCCTATGTAGACCTCTCCTATAAATCCCAATGGAGGCAGCATCCCTGCACCCAGAACATTTTTGTTTCCTCATATTATGTTTCTAAATCTTCTTCAAAGTTTTTTTTTTGCTGCAGTTCAGTGAGTTTAGCACTGCTAAACTCAGATTTCTGTATTTTCATGAGGCAGTGACCATCTTCTATCCATGTCTCTTTTCTCATCCACATAACAGAGCATTTGCCTCCAGCTCCGAGTCGCTTTTATCCGTCACACTGTGGAGGTGGACTGCAGAAACTGTGGGATCTGGAACAAGAAGAAAATATGGTTATTTTTTCATTGTAGTCTGCAAGCAGCTATGCTGCATCTCAGCGTGTGTGTGTGTGTGTGTGTGTGTGTGTGTGTATGTGTGTATAACACAAGCAGTTGCTCAGGTTTACTGAACAACTTTATTAATGACACTGACTCACTTTGTGGCCGTTTTTATTTCCATTCCATCACGTTCCTGTGAACAAATATTCTTCCTGTTGTAAACAACAAACCCTCTGCAGACCCTGATTTCTGTTGAAGAACATGAGCGTGTTGTACAGTGGGCAACACTGTCTCACTGGTATACACTCTACATCATCTCAGCATCTGAATGCAGTTTTTGGCCCATTAATACTTCAGCAGCAGTCAGTGGGGATTGTGCAACCTTTGAGTAGCAGCCTAGTGTTTCACACTGATCGTGGCCATGTTTTATTTAAAAGCTTTGCGCTGAGCTGCTGCCTCCAGGCTGAATGGATTCAGAGCAAATGATCTGTGATTAAATGAACTAGTTACTAATATTGCAGAGGCATAACAATGGGTTGTTTGTGTCATAGCATCCCGTTTGGCGTGCATTGTGTGAGATTAGAAGGAGAGAAAACCCAGTGGAGTGTGTGTTGTCAGCAACAGATGGGTGTATTAAATATGTAGTCATTAGGAGGAGAGTAAATGCTTTGGATATTGCAGTTAAATGAACATTTGCTGATGGTTTAAGAGTGTATTAGAGAACTCCAGTAACCATGTTCATCATCTAAAGCAGAACTGGAAACTTCTTTTAGAAGAAGGCAGCAAGAAGGGTTCTTTCAAGTAATGGCAAATGTTTTCAATCTTTTTGCAGGTTAAAGAACCTATAAAGGTTCTGTAACAATGAAATGTTTTTTTCCAAGAACCATAAATTCAAACCAAGAACAGTTTAGGAATCTAAACCACTGAAGAAGGGAAATTGTACATTTAATCAAGAATGTTTTAAACCATGCTGGGAAAATAAATCTATGATCCTTTAGCACAGGGGTGCACACACTTTTTCAGCCTGTGAGCTCCTTATCTAATGACTAAGTCAAAATGATCTACCTATATAAAAATGCAAGACATATTTATTTATAAATATACTGACAATTTATGTGTACAATGTATGCTGGTGTACCTTGAATATCTACATGAACCCTTATTACACAACACAACTGTGTACATGTTTTGTCATTAGCCTACTTTACTCTGATGACTTGCACTGAATGGAATCAGTCAGGGATGCAGAGTCTGGACAGTAGTTGCTGATAGCCAGCCTCAAGCAAACCTCCAAATGATCATCAGTCACAGGGGAACCATATTAGACTTAATGCTCTTCATGTGCGAATAAGCTGTCGATGAATAATGTAGTCAAGGCAAACAAACTTCAAAAATGACAGTAAAAAAGTTCTCCACTCTGTATGGAAATGGTCAGTTTTAGGCTTCCTACATAGGCAGAACAAACAACTATGTTAACTTACAGTGACAGGTGAACACGGACTGCTGGCCAACTTGAAAAACACTGGTTTACAAGTCCAGATGCTGTTTTATGAAATGATACCGGAGACGGCCAATCCCGGCAGAGCCAATCTGATGAGCTTGTTGGCGGTCTAAAGTAAAACAGGATTCAGATTGAGCAGCTTGGAATCCCGCTGGGATCTAGTGCTCGACCAGTCTCCCTGTATGTCAATCAAGTGAGATGTTTTATACCGAGGACGGATGATAGACTGACATCTATTTTTTTAAATGCCATGCGATCTACCCACACTACCTTTGTGATCGACCGGTAGATCGCGATCGACGTATTGTGCACCCCTGCTTTACAGCATAAACTGGACTGTTATATTTTGACTGTAACGTGGTCATTATGACCATATTTCCATGTACACCAGGGCAAAGGCTGTAGCCCCGGGTCTATTCTCAAAAGCCTCTCATATATCCTCATATATTCTCATATATCCAACACAGAAACAATCAATGAACAAGCGCGCCACCCCCCCTAACCTTCTGAACAAAACTGTTAAAGTGCATCACCGCTCCCACCCCTACCCCACACCTATACCACAATTGCCTGCCACATTTAATTGGTGTGCGTGGTTGAGTAAAGTCTGTAAATTGATTGTGTTGATTGTAAAGCATTATTGGGTATTAGAAATGTGCTATATTAATATAAATGTAATGTTTATTAATTAATTAATGGAGGTAATTTGAGGCAGGAGGAACATGTACTCCGCTATATATAAACAATGTTACACTATATTTAATGGAGACAGGTCAAGCACTAGGATCAAGTGGAAAAAAAAAGGTCGCTCAAGCGGAATCCTGTTTCCATTTAGACCACCCACAAGCTGATCAACTGGCTCTGCCATTTCTTGCTAATGTGAGATGTCCCCACTGTCACTCCATCTGGTTATAAACAGTGTCTGGACTGAAGTTAGTTAGCCAGGATCCCATGTTCACCTTCCACTGTAAGGTGTTAACATGTTGGGTGTTTGTTCTGCTTCCGTCATGTCACCTGGAGGGATTTTAATATCTGAGGTTTCATTTACATTCAAAATTAAAATTTTGTCAATGCATTCACTCACTTAGTGGCCATCTTGGCAATGCTGCTGGGCACTTAATCACACCAGTTATTTGCAAGACCAGACCTTTGTCTGAAGAGAGATGAACATACTTAAAACTGAAGGTTGAATTACTTTTTCAAAAACATTTAAAATCTCTAATAAAAGTCTGGCCTCGAGTGACTCAGCAGACTAAAGCGCTGATACTATAACCTGAGGATCACGAGTTAGAATCTTGATCATGCTGCTTGCCATTTGCAGCTGGTGCCTAAGACAGCAGCATTGGCTGTGCTCTCTCCAGATGGGTAGGATGGCACTCTCTCCCCAGCACTGCTAAGTAATGTTAGCTGGCTCAGATATCTGCCAGTTGATCCATCAGAACTGGGGATCCTGTGCTTTCCTCCAAGTGTGCTGGCTGCCTGGGCGGCGATGTATAGGTAGAAGTTTGAAAAGAGGCAGTGTCTTCACTTCCCATGCATCAGAGGAGGCCTATGTTAGTTTGCATCCTTTTAAAGTCAAAGACATAAGTAAAAATGGGCGGGTCAATTAGCAACCAAATTACACTGGGAGATAATCAGGGTAAAATAAATAAATAAATAAATAAAATTCAGACAAAAACCACACAAGTAGTTTGTAGCATTTGACTCAGTTACACATAAAGAAACTTGTTTTTTCAAGTTGTTCAGGCTACAATTAGACTATTTAATTAGAAAGAGAATTTAAATATTTTTAATGACAGGAAACTCATAAAAACCCCTACATATGAATCATGAAGGTCTCATTTACTGTTACAAACCCAGACGGTGCTGACATGCATATAAACAGTAAATGATCCAGCCTTTTACACTACTCTTGTAAACGTTGCAGGTCCAATTTCTTAGACTGCCTAATAACTTAGTCAGGCTACTGTGTGCATGTAAACGCAGTCAATAACCACATGATCTATGCCTTGTGATAATTCAGCACTCATTTTTTTATATATATTTAACACATATATTTAAGTATTCTTTTACATTTTAATAGAACTGTCAAACACAATAATGCTATTATTTGTTTTATTACATTGCAGCATTTGTCCATGTTCAGCACACAGATCCAGGCTGGTTAATCCTAGTTTACTGCAACTGGTCTTTTAAGTGGCATGTTTCATTACAATTTGCTTCCAGCTGGTTCTCTTGATTAAATAACAGTTGTTTGCAGACATTGCCATGGTGAATTTGTAGCAGAGGAGGACAAAGCACGAGTTACTCTCCCTGGACATTATGAGTGTCACACATGGACAAATGCTTTAATGTCTTAAAGGAAATATCTGTGTTAATGTGTTAACTCTCTGGGAAAACAAAAACAAAACAGTATGTTTAAGTAATTGCTGATGATTGAGTTGCATCCACTGTGATCTTATTGGTCAGATAGTCTTGAGGACACTGCAGATGTTCTGTAGATCAGGCCTGTAGATTTTCTCAGAGATGTTCTTCACAAAATCAGGCGAAAGAACAACTTCTCTCTCTGTCTTTCTTTTTTCTAATCAATATCCAGGACCACTCACCTTCTCCTCAAGAGAAATGTTTTGCTGTAATATCTGAGCTGCAGAACATCGGTTCATGTGGAGTTTCTGATGGGTTTCTCTGAGCATTGACAATGTTCCTTTGTCTTTGATTTTAAAGACCACGTTGTCACCGAGATGTTGAAATGAATAGCTTTCACTCAGTGGGCCTCATTCCCAAACTGTTCTTAGAAGAAATTTCTAAAACTTTTCACAAAGATTCTGACATTCACTAAATGTTGTCTTATTTGGAACTTGTTCAATTTACAAGGACAATGGGATCCATCATTATAATTGTGGCGAGTTCTCTTTCTCTCTGTGGTACAGTATAGCAACCAGCCATTTATTAAAAACTATACAGGCCGTTTAATCCACAATAGAAAATCTATAAAATATAGTGGAAGGAAAATAGTGGCCTACAAACACCGTGGTTGCAGGCCACACTCTAAAAAAGAAAACTAAATCATATTAAAATATCCTTTACATATGGACATGCACACATTCATGAACATAAACCCATATGCTATTGTGCACGGTGGTGTATATACAGGCTGTGACATACCCAGGTAAAATACACTCCTGTCGTCAGTACAATCAGGTCAGAACTGCTCCGAAGCCAATGCATATGCTGAACCAGCACGTTATCACTGACGCCAACACACACCAGCCTACACAGATGCAACTTAAAGTTCAACTTCAAGCAAGTTCCCTGCTTTCCAGAAAACTCTTACTATATATCATCATACTTCCCCACAGCGGGTAACCATCGTATACAGATAATAACCAAGCAACCTACCAGTACATTCAGCTACATGCACGTCTCACTTCCTACCTAATTAGCCGCTCACACCTGGTTAGCTGCTCCCACCAGCACACACACACACACACACACACACACACACACACACACACACACACACACTGAAAATAGTCTTATAACTCTCTTCAAACTCCAAACTTCCACTACCTGACTACCAGACATACAGCATGTGTTAACTTACCACTTAGCTCTTCAAGTGGTGACAGTAACATGCCAAACAGAACGTCCCCCTTGTTTGAACTCACCTGGGTGTGAGTTCTCCCTGGCAACCAAACACTCCCTACCCAAGTTACACTCACAACAGGTGCATCTTATATTAGAGGGGTCTTTTAATACAGTTAAGCATTCTAAAATTATATTTAAGATAAAAAAGGTTAATATTAACATTAATATTATTTAATACTAGGCCTTCAGCCATACCACATAATAATAATAATAATAATAATAATAATAATAATAATAATAATAATAATAATAATACATTAATAAAACTAGAAAAGTGCATTTCCTGAAGGAAACGTGGGATATTGCGCATTGCTAACATGGCCCACAAGCTAAGGTATCCCAGTTGGTTTGTAAGGTGATGTTTTGGTATTTGTTGTGGTTGCTATGGCACCCAAGGTGGTTGCTATTGATCCCAAGGCGGTTGCTATGGCACTCAAGGCCGTTGCTATGGCCCTCAAGGCCGTTGTTAGGGGTCCCAAGGCGGTTGCTATGGTACCCAAGGCCATTGCTATGGCACCCAAGGCCATTGCTATGGCACCCAAGGCGGTTGCTATGGGCCTCAAGGCGGT
>BRDA01070187.1:0-14239 GCA_036984385.1 Crenuchus spilurus
TTATGGGGAAAATGCATCCAGCTAACGAGCAAACCAGCTAACGAGCTCGGCTCCTGCACGGATTAAACTCATAAGTAGGGTTACCACTGTAATTTAGAATTCATTGTTCCATCAATGATGCCAGGGGCAGTTCTAGCCTGCTTGGTGCACTGGGCAAACATCCCATCCAACACATGTAGCTTTGCATATCACTCATATCAGAAGCCACCACTGAATGATGGCAAACTATCCTGACCCAGATGCAGCAAAACCAGCACCAAACAATTATATTACTACTACCATGTTTCACAGATTGGATTTCACAGATTTCATTTTCTACTTACATTGCAAACTTGATTCAGTCGTGCAGGTTTCTCCTCTTCAACATTCGACAGATCCATCCCTTCCTAATCTAGGATGCCGCCCAGGTGCTTGTGCAGTCTCTCATCATCTCAAGACTTGACTACTGCAACTCACTCCTGGTTGGTCTTCCTATGAGAGCCATCAGGCCTTTGCAGCTGATCCAGAATGCAGCTGCTCGATTGGTCTTCAATCAGCCCAAGTTCTCTCAAGTCACTCCACTGCTGCATTCACTTCACTGGCTTCCTGTCTAACCTGTCTGTACTAGCTGAGAATTTTCTTAATGGAAACAAAGCACTGTTGTACGTCGCTCTGGATAAGAGCATCTGCTAAATGCTGTAAATGTAAATGTTTTCTTTTCTCCAAACATAACGCCTTTCATTTAAACCAAAAAATTCTATTTTGGTCTCATCCGTCCACAAAACATTCTTCCAATAGCCTTCTGGTTTAATGGTGGACTGATGAACATTAATATTAGCCAATGTGAGAGAGGCCTTCAGCTGCTTAGATGTTACACTTGATACACTTCCACAAACATGCTGTGAATGCAGACTTTGATAGATCCCAGTTCTTTAAATAAAACAGGTGCACACTCACACCTGATTGTCATCCCATTGATTGAAAACATCTGACTCTAATTTCACCTTCAAATAAACTTCTAATCCTAAAGGTTCGCATACTTTTGCTACTCATAAATATGTCATATTGGATCATTTTCCTCAATAAATGACCAAGAATAATATATTTGTCTCATTTGTTTAACTGGGTTCTCGTGATCTACTTTTAGGACTTGTGTGAAAATCTGATGATGTTTTAGGTTATATTGATGCAGAATAATAGAACATTATAAAGGGTTCAAAAACTTTCAAGCACCACTGTACACAAGATGAAAATCAATCATTAAAAACTAAAGACGTTCTTTAGTTTGTGCATGAGATCTAAATACTGCTGTTTGCTTAGATTAAGAATAGCTTGGCTGCAAACTGTGACTTCATGCTCTCCCTTGCTCCCAGCAATGGTAATGACAAGGACTAGAGTATATTTTAAATGAGGAACTATACCAGACTCCATCAATAGCTCTAAGCAAAGAATCTATGGGCTTCTATTATTAATGAATAGCCATAATAGGAATGTTTAAAAGGAGCTCTTTTTCCAGAATGGCCCTGGAGGCAGCTGGTGTGATGCATATGAAAGAGAAAGCTATACAGGGACACTATAGATACCTGTGTAAAGCTATGTAAGTATCAAAAAGCAATGTATTATCAATAAAATTGCCTGCTGAAATTGAAATTATTGGAAAAACTGATACTACTAACTAACCTCTTTTTTCATGGTGTCATGGAAAACAAATCACAAAACAAAGTTGTAGCTTAGATAATTCCCTTAATGCAAACAAAGCACTTTTGTAGGCGCTCTGGATAAGAGCATCTGCCAAATGCCGTAAATGTAATTACTTAATAATAATAATAATAATAATAATAATAATAATAATTATTATTATTATTATTATTATTATTATTATTATTATTATTATTATTATTATTATTGGGGCAAACCTAGAAACTTAATCAATGAAACAAGTGAGAGGTCATACACAGAATAGCAAAACAAACCTAAAGGGAAGTTCAATAGAGAAGTGAAAGAACAGGCTAATGTCAAAAATAAAAAGGGCAAAGACAACAATCACAAACAAGACAGACTAACTGAAAAGTATAACATAATCAAGGATGATAATGGAACCTAAATAAGAATATGGACTAATATGACTAAACCCAGTAACAACTAGCAAAGGCTAACAATAGCATCTAGATAATAGAATAAAGAGAGAAAATGACATTAACAAATAAAGTAAACAGAAATTATTAGCAAGGAAGAGTAAATCAAGATAATACACAAGATACTAATGGACAAGACTAAGAATAATACAGACAGGCTAAAGGCTGGTAAGATCCTTGTTTACAATCACCCTGAAATTGATCACTTGCCACCCTCCATCCTCACCACCTTCCACAGAGGAACCATAGAGTCCATCCTGAGCAACTGCATCACTGTCTGGTTTGGAAGTTGCTCTGCTTCTGATCACAAGTCTCTCCAGAGTATAGTGAGGACAGCTGAGAAGATCATTGGGGTCCCCCTCCCATCTCTCATGGATATATGCAACAAGCGCTGCATCCAGAAAGCTCTCAGCATTGTGAGAGGCCCATCACACCCATCACATGGTCTTCATTCTGCTACCCAGGTACCGCAGCATCCAGACTCACACCGCTAGACTGTCAGTTTCATCCCACAAGCTGTCGGACTCCTTAACACAGTGTGACTCTCAAAGGCTAAGTAACACTGTAATTCATCTGCACATTACTGTATACTGTTGTGGGATATACATAATTTACAACATGTAGCAGACTATCCTATAACATTATGAGCATTGCTGAAGACTAATATATACCAAGGACACAAACAGCAGGGGGCAGCCGTGGCCTAGTGGTTAAAGATCTGGTCTGGTGACCTGAAGGTCACTGGTTTGATCCCTGGGCAGGTCACAACTGAAGTGCACTTGAGCAAGGCACCTAACCCCCAATTGTAAGTCACTTTGGATAAAAGCATCTGCTAAATGCCTCAAATGTAAATTAACAGTGTGGTCTTATTAAGCTTAATTGTCTTTTTTCTGTATGTAAATATTCTTTCAGCTGTGGCCTAAAGGTTAGCCTGAAAAAAAAGTTTAAGAAAATGGAGGATGGACGTGTGAATGATCACTGCTTTCTCTCTCTATCACAGCTCTCTGTATTTTTGCTTTAAAATGGAACTGCCATGGAAAGAAATCACAAAATAAATTGTATTTCTCCGATTCATTGCTTTGTTCTCTGCCTCTACTTCAGTCAACCTCTCTCAACAATTTGTTGCTCTCTCAACTGTTAATGGAATTATAACCACATAATGCAAGTCGCACAAAAATAACCAACATCTGTATTGATGTGGGTTATCTATGCTTTCAATTAAAAAAACAAAACACATCTACACACTTGATGAATGTGTGTGTGTGTGTGTGTTTGTGTGTGTGTGTGTGTGTGTGTGAGAGAGAGAGAGAGAGACAGACAGAAGGAGACAAGTGTAAGATACCTCTGGCATAAGCCTATAATAATATTCCATCATCATTTGACAAAACAACTCAGAAACAACAGCAAACAACACAATGCCATCTAATGCCACAACTAAACTCATAGAGATACAGTAACTTTACAGCATAAAAAGCTGAGAAAAAAATTCACTGACCAAAGCTGAGGGTTTACTTGAAGTTTGCCAAAAATAATCCTAATCCACTCTCATATACTCTGTTGCTCTGTGATTTATGCCACTCTCTGTGGAAATATAAAATGGCAAACTGCTGTCACTCATGGAGATACTTGGGAGGGGGCAAGGCTAAGTCCCCTTATTGTACAATATAAAGAGCCTGGAGGAAGCCTGAGCGACGCATTACATTTCATGTCTGAAGACTTAGTCAAGCGATGGAAAACTATTTTTATTCAGTTTGTGTTAGTAGGCATTCATAATATCCATCCATCCAATGTCTTTGTAAAAACCCTAATAAAGTGAGTTTTTCCATAATATATCCCTTTTAAAAGTGTTTACATTCTTTAAAGCAACTGCCAAAATCACACATCTTTAACACAATAAGCTGCAGATGTGTGTGGAAGTAGACCACATGGAGCCTGAAGCATTGTAGTTCTTGTGAGAGATGCCAGTAGCTCGCCGGAGACATGTCTGCTCTGCTCAGTGCTCTGGTGTTGACTGTCTACCATCTTATCAGTCATGCTGATGCTACACACTGGTGGTGGTTGAGGTGTCTTTGAGCAAACAAGACTGGAAACAGTAATTATCTCAACATGTGGCTAATGTAAGCCTAAAAGGCTCCATTTTTCCATGATAATGAGTTCATTTGAGCCATTTTCTCTACATATTGACATACATGCTGTAGCATATAGATGACAGAAAATGAGGCTAGGTACAAAGTCTAAAAATATTCTCCGTAATAATCTGATCAGAAACTTTATGTACATCATTGTGTACATCAGTTATTTCTGTGCATGCAAACACAGCATGTCCATGTAGTGTTGATGCTGTGCCATCAGACGGAAGAATGTGGGGCTGTATTGGTCAAACAAGCTGGTAGTGAGACAACACCTGTCTTCAGCCATCCTGGTGAACTCCTCTCGCTGTGCGATTGAGAGTAATCTATCAGGCTGTGTCACAGTCTGGTATGGAAACTGCACTGTCGCAGACAGTCACCATCCAGAAGATCACAGGGACACCACTTCCATCAGTTGAGGATATCTAGAAGAAACATTGCCTGCATCGAGCTCACAGCATTCTTATGGACTCTTCTCACCCTGCTCATAGTCTGTTTGCCCCTTTGACCTCTGGCAGGTGCTACAGGTGCCTCCGGAGCAGGACAAGCAGATTGAGGAACAACTTTTTCCTTACTGAACTCTGTCCACCGTTATCACTCCCACATCTGGATTCTGATTAGTGACTGCACTACATTTTTCAGTTTTATTTATATATTGTACATAAATTGCATATTATATTATCACAGCTTCTACATATTCTGCATAAACATTTAATATATGCATATGATCATTATATAATTCTGGTCTAGAGTGAAAGACTGCATCTGTGGGTGGAGCTTGGACGACAAAGACATCGCTTTATCTCTTCACACTGCCCAGTGTCACTGCTGTGATGTTCAGGAACAATTTCCTTACATGACCTGACCTCTTTCATGCAGCATACATTATTAAAGGAGTCTGTCATAGGCGAATTCAATCTACAGTTAGCAGCTAAGTGACCATGAAAGCTATTAACTCTTCAGCAAGGCCCCCTTTTTTTTGACAAGGCAATTAACAAGAGTTCAATTTCCAGAACTGCACTAATGACTAGTTTTTCTAAAATCATTACCACAAGCTGTAAAACTGGATATACACTACAATAATACAGCTTGTCCTTCACCGTAATACAGACATTGTATGTAGTCCAAAAATGGTACGTTTATAGAGGAAGGCATATATTCTCAACTTTTATGAGTGTTATGTAAAACGATTGCATTCTGAGTCATTCTGGAGAATATCTGTTGGACCATTCATCATGAAGAGTTTATATAATGTAAAGAGCAGCTACTGTGTTCAGTTAATATATGTAAAAGATATGTACATATAGTATGTGGCTGTTTCTTATATGCATCTGTACTATGTAAAAGCATTTTTGCAATGTCTTTTACATGGTTCTGATCTCTAATCCTGCAATTTTACACTTGTTTCCAAAGTGAAGCAGTCCTCTAACTAAAGCAAATTACAAAACGGCAAGAAATTAGTTTTAAAACAAGGTGACCATTATGGAGATTGAACATTTTAGCTGTTGCTGCCATGAAAAGTTTATTTAGTTCCACTCTTATCTGACTTAGGTTTGTTTTAAATGAATATGGGATGCGTGACATTTGGAGCTGAGAGGAAGTAAAAGTTTGACAGATTGAAATGAAATTGATAAAGTACTGCTTAAAGAATGCTTTTGTAATATGCAGTTTTTTAGCTGAGATTTCTCATTTGTTGTTAACCACTGTTAACACGTATTTGTGCATTTATTGAAAATATTAATGAGAAAAGGCTCCATCATTTATTTTTATCTGAACACTGAAAAAGGCCTACAGTACCTAAAGGACCTGTTTGTATTGGACATGTAGTGCATTTGGCTCTTTGGTGTATATTCCTAGAGTAAAATCATATTACTCAAATGTTGTATTTATATGGCTCAGAAGACTTAATTGAGATTCTCATACAATCCCTTAGGATAAATAACATGAGGCGCAAAGGAGACGGACACTTCTGGTCCAGATAAACATTATAATAGTCATTCACAGCAGAGAATGAGGAAGTGATGAGTTCATACTAGAATTAGAATCACACACTCACAACAGTGTTTGCACACACATTAGAATTTGACCACTTTTAACCCATTTGTGCAGTGAAACACACATATTCACACACTAGTGAACAGTGAGTACTTTAGCCTTTAGCGATGGGCAACCTGGAGAGCAGCTGGGGATTAGGTGCCATGCTCAAGGGCACTTCAACCATGTATGGTGCCGACCTGTGTTCCAGTCACAAAGCTATGCCACAGCTTTGAAGAACAACAAGTGTTATCTGTGCAAATCTGAGCATAATATGAGATTTTATTGAGATTTCTATTAAAATGCAAAATTATGAGAAATTTTTGCTGTCATGTGATGTCATTGTTGTCTTTGTGCTGAGATATAAATGAGATCTCCTTTTGGATTTTATTTCCTCTGGGTTTGTTTCTGGCACTCATATGTGTGAGACAAAGGAGACTCTTTCCTCTGATTCGCTAATGCCAGTCACCAGCTGTCTCATTGTTAGCAGCTGGGGCTAGTTTGGTGCAGTCATTGGGCTGCCCTCTCTGATTGGTTGTTAACCTTCAGGGTGAGCTTCTTCTTCCTGATTTGCTAGTTCCATTCATTAGCTGTATTGCTCTCAGCTGTGATATGGCTTTTTTTGACAGGGCTCTGTGTCAGAGACAGAGTCATTTCACTTTGCCCTTTGTAGCTCTGACTTCTGTCTAACCGCTAAAAAAGGAAAACAAAATAAAACAAAATCTTCTCATCTCATGCCTCCGTGGGTTTCTTCTCTTAGACGCTGAGATCTTTTCTTCTCTCTGTCCTGAGTGTGTTTTGGTTGACCAGAGGGAGTCTGCCCTGTATCTTGGTCTCCACTCTAGGCTTTATGGCCCCTGAGAGCTTATCTGGTTTGGCAGACTGCCTGTAAATCCCACATGCCCCAGCCTGCATTCCATACCCCCTGGGAGCTGAGCCGATTTGCCAGTACTGCCAGTAAATCCATGGGCCATAGTCAGGGTTCTGTTTGCTTTATCTGCTCCTCACTCTCCAGCACACTCAAGCCCTTTTGTTTGTTTGTCAGTATTTGCATGATTCACTTGCTGTGTGTGCCAAAAATGAATTTTTGTTTAATTTGAGCCCTTTAAGCTTGATGGCCTCACATATGTGCTTTTGCACCACATGCTGCAAATTAATGTGAGGAATTGGTGGGCAATCCTAATATCAGGTACAGTGGTAGCCCTACTTACGAGCATCCCCACTAACTGAGTATTCCAGGTAACGAGTCAAGATCTCGGAATATTTTTGCTCCAGGTAACGAGTAAAATTCCAAGTAACGAGTAGCGTAAATTAGTTCAAGTATGCCAACCGCTAGGGGCGCGGTCAGTCGTAGCATCCCCTAGATGCTAGCGCAGAAGAAGAGGTCAGTCATTACCTTTGACCGCTGTCCAGTGAAAGTGAAAGTGCTAGTGAAAGCGACGCTAAGGTAGCAAAAGGTAGTGAACAAGAAAGTTAGATACATTTTACTTTTACTTTTCATATGATAAGTGTAACCATGCCATACACGTACGCCTGTCCTCTTCTCCTCCTTAGCCGCCAGCCTACATGAGCGCCGTCGTCTCCACAAAGGTAAAGGGCTAATTTATTTTTCTATTATCATTCTATTTAATATCATTTGTTACTTTTTAACTACTTTTTTATTTAAAAAAACTCATATAAACACATTATTTAGCATATTAAAGTATACTGTGTATCAGTTTTACATGTATTCTTATGGGGAAAATGCATCCAGCTAACGAGCAAACCAGCTAACGAGCTTGGCTCCTGCACGGATTAAACTCGTAAGTAGGGTTACTACTGTACTTTATTAGTGCTTATGTCAGAAAATGAATAACTGGACCTTACTGCACAAATTCGAAGTTCAACAGGGCACAGAGTTGGAGTTGGCAAGTTGGCATTGAGTAGGACTGTGTATTGGCTAGAACCTGGTTATATGTAACATTATATAGGAGTTATGATTCAATATAAGGTGAAATACTGTATACAAGTATAGACTGACTGACAATATTGCATTTTTATCTGTAATCTTTACTCTCTAGTCATGTATATTACACTACTTGTTTACTTGTTTATGCTACACTCTTTGCATGCAGACTATTCATTGAAATAAAGTGGTCTGGCAATCAATACAGCATCATAAAACCTTATACTGTGATACTCAAGTGTATCAATATTTTCTTGCACCCCTAACTGAGTGGTATCTTCTCAGGGTAGGTTTGTTGACTGGACAAGCCACTGCATCAAGCTGAATGCACTGTCATGTTTGTGGCACCAAGCCTGGCCTTGTGTCATTATCCCGCTAGACTATTTATTTGAGGATAGACATGCTGGTGCCATAACGGGATGGACTTGATTGACTATAACATTCAAATATTGCTTCAGTGTTGCTTCCAGGATGTGCCATGAAAAACTACTTCACACTATTCCACCACCACCAACAGCCTGCAATGTTGACACACGGCATGATGGATGCCTGGACTAGTGCAGTTTTCTCCACACCCTTGTCCCTTCATCAGCATGAAGCAGCAGGAAGTAAACTCATCGGACCAAACAATGTTGTTTCAGTCCTCTAGTGTTCCGTGTTTTCCTTCCTCGGCGTGCTGCATCTACAGTTTCATTGCATTTTTTGCTGAAGGAAGTGTAACTCTGTAAGGTCATTGATTGTCCATTTTCATCCAACCATGACCCATCCGACAACTGACTGGATGCCTTTGATGAGCCTGAAATATCCAGCAGTGTTCTGTTCAGACATTCAAATGCTCTAAATCTTATTCTCTGCAGTCATCAGATTGAAAATTATCCTGTCTCCTCCCTTTCAATTACAGCAGGCAAGGTGAATTTATCAGGTATAGTCGTAGAAATAGAGGTGCTACATTGTTTTTTGGGGTAACTTTTATGAAGTTTAAAGAACCAGAACCATACATCCAAACCAAGCACAGTTAGGGAACCATGTATGGGACTTTAAAGATGTAGTATTTTTATTATAATTTTTTTATTTCTAAGTTTTTGCCAGTTTTTATCCAATTCCCAATGTAGTAGTAGCCAGATAGCCCATTCCCTCCGTTAGGACTCTCCCAATCACGTTTGCAATGTCTCTGACTCTTGGAGGGTGAAGATGAGCACAAGCCTCCTCTGTTGCGTGTGATACGTCCACCGCCTCTTTTCCAACTACTGCTGATGCACCGTCACTGGGGAGCCAATGTGCTCAGAGGAAAGCGCAGGATTCCCAGCTCTGAATGGAGCCAGCAGACATTGTAATGTGAAAGTGATAGGGAGAGAGAGCACCATGTACCCGCCCAGAGAGAGCACTGCCAATTTTTGCTCTCTTGGGCCCCGGCTGTTGATGACAAACAGCATGACCGGGATTCAAACTCACAATCCTCTGATCATAGTGTCAGCGTCTTAGCCTGCTGAGCCACTCAAAGGTGTAGTATTTAACAGAATAAATGGAATCAGTTCATTTTAAACATTAGCCGTCCCTAATGTTTAGCTTGTTGATTGAATCATCTCATGTCTGTGTTCTCACTGTTTAGGTATTAGATTTAACCATCCAATAGAAATAAAGAGAGAAATAGTTCCAGAGGTTCATGTCTCATTGAGATTACTTCCCTGCCTCACTGAGGGATCAGGGTGAGAGAGAGGCTCTGTTAACCTGCAGTCTGTAGAGTTTATGACTCATGTTGAAGAAACAGCAACATGCTCCTCTTTAAACCCTCCTCAAAAGTTCAGACATAGTGCGAGTAAATTAACCCGCTAGGTAAACAACGTCTCAGCTTGTGACAAAAAATCTGAAATGACACCCACACACACTTCTCTCTCTCTCTCTCTCTCTCTCTCTCTCTCTCTCTCTCTCTCTCTCTCTCTCTCTCCTCTTTCTGTCTCACTCTGTTTCTCTCTCTCTCTCTTTTTCTGTTTTTCTCTATCATTCTACCTTTCTCTCTCTCTCTATGCTTTCTGTCTCACTCTTTCTCTCTCTCTCTACGCTTTCTGTCTCACTCTTTCTCTCTCTCTCTCTCTCTCTCTCTCTCTCTCTCTCTCTCTCTCTCTCTCTCTCTCTCTCCTCTTTCTGTCTCACTCTGTTTCTTTCTCTCTCTCTTTTTCTGTTTTTCTCTATCATTCTACCTTTCTCTCTCTCTCTACTCTTTCTGTCTCACTCTGTTTCTCTCTTTCTCTCTCTCTTTCTCTCTCTCTCTCCCTCTCTCTCTCTCTCTCTTTCTCTATCTGGTTTTCTCTATCATTCTACCTTCTCACTATTTCTCCCTGTCTTTCTCTGTCTGTCACTCTTCTCTCTCACACACTCTCTCCATCTAATGTCTTTATCTGTCTTTCTTTTTGTCTGTCCTTGTCTCACACACTCACTGTTTCTGTCTGTCTTTCTATTTTTCAGTCTTTCTCCATCACATGCTCTTTCTCTTTCTCTCTCTCTCTATAATTTTTTGTCTTTCTTTCTCAATCTATCTTTCTCTATCTGTTTTTTTATTTTTATCTTGTCTTTTCTTCTCACATTGCCATTGTTTCTGACTCTGTCTTTCTTTTTCAGTGTTTCTGTTTTCTCTCTTTCTCTGTCAGATGCTGTTTCTGTCTCTCTCCCCCTCTCTTGTCTTTTTATGTTTCTCTTTTTCTGTCTTTCTCTCTCTCACAGTCTCATTGTTTCTGTCTCAATCTTTCTCTTTTTCAGTCTTTTGTTTCTCTTCCTCTGTCAGATGATCCATTTCTCTCTCTCTCTCTCTCTCTCTCTCTCTTTCTTTCTTTCTTTCCCACATTCTCTCTTTTTCAGTCTTTCTATTTTTTTTCTCTCCCTCTCTCAGATGCTCTGTTTCTCTCTGTTTCTATTCTCTCTCTCTCTCTCTCTCTCTCTCTCTCTCTCTCTCTCTCTCTCCATCCCTGATGGATCAAAGTGTGCCGGGCAGGCTAAATATAGCAGGCTGTTTCTTTCTGTTCAGCGTTCTTTAGGTTCATAAAGCTAACCCTGGGTTTAGCAGCAGTCACTTTTATGGCCAACACAAGAGAAGGAAGATGAATAGTGGTGCAGTGGGCCAGGATTCAATTGACAGGAACATACTATAAATATTCACTTCAAATCTCAATGTAATTAACTAATATAGAGGGTTCATGACCTGGGTGACAAGAGCTATTTTTGACTCTTATGTAATGTACAGTACTGCTAATTCATGTATCAGATTGTGCTACAAATATTGAATATGTTCTATGCATATTTATTTATGCTATGATATGAATTACATTTATAACTACAGTGATAAGCTCTTGGCAGGAACAACAGTTTTTGCCACTGGATGTAAAAAAATATATAATGGTTATTTGTTTTCCATCTTATTCAGCTGTTTATTTACTTTCAGTTTTTGTTTAGAAACCAGGAAAAGACAAAAAAAAAAACAGCAAACATATGGGTGGTAGACATTCTTTCAGTAGAACAAAAGGATATGCAAAAAATGTAAAAATTTAATCAAATTCCAGGATGAATGTATTCTCTATGGCTGTGTAGTATTAGCACACATGTGGTGATATTATACATATCATGGTGCAAGGTTTACAATTCAATATACACTGCTCAAAAAAATGAAGGGAACACTTAAACAACACAATGTAACTTCAAGTCAACCACACGTCTGTGAAACCAACCTGTCCAGTTATGAAGCAACACTGACTGTGAATCAATTTCACCTGCTGTTGTGCAAATGGAACAGACAACAGGTAGAAATGAGAGACAATTAGCAAGACAACCCCTATACAGGAGTGGTTCTGCAGGTGGTGACCACAGACCTTTTCTCTGTTCTCATCCTTTCTGGCTGATGTTTTGGTCACTTTTGCATTTTGTCAGTTTTCTCACCATAGAGGTAGCATGAGGTGATGTCTACAACCCACAGAAGTTGCTCAGGTAGTGCAGCTCATCCAGGATGGCACATCAATGCGAGCTGTGGCAAGAAGGTTTTCCTGTGTCTGTCAGCACAGTGTCCAGAGCATGGAGCAGATACCAGGAGACAGGCCAGTACACCAGGAGACATGGAGGGGGCCGTAGGAGGGCAACAACCCAGCAGCAGGACCGCTACCTCCTCCTTTGTGCAAGGAGGAACAGGAGGAGCAGAGCCAGAGCCCTGCAAAATGACCTCCAGCAGGCCACTAATATCCATGTTTCTGCTCAAACTGTCAGAAACAGACTCCATGAGGGTGGTATGAGATTTTGAGTATGATTCCAAATCCAGACCTCCAAGGGTTAATAATTTTGATTTACATTGATCATTTTTATGTTATTTTGTTCTCAACGAATTCCACTATGTAATAAATAAAGATTTTCAACTGGAATATTTTATTCACTGAGATCTAGGATGTGTTATTTTAGTTTTCCCTTTATCATTTGAGCAGTGTATTTTATACACACATGATTTGACTGATGTACAAAATGGCATGATAATCAGGTAACAGGTGAATGGTGGTAGCATCTCAAGAACTGTTAACTTTCTAGAGCTGCTGTAGTGAATGTGTACTTAGAATGAACTTCTCGTACATTGAGTGTCTCCCAATTGCATAACAGTGGTGCCTCATGAATAAACCGTATGAATAAATCGTGATCAGCATGTAAAGGCCTTTAATATACAATTTACCCTAGAAATAATAATATAAGTCAATAGAGACTTGCCAGTGTTGCAGGTCAAATTCTCACATATTATATAATCTATTATAGAAAATCTAACTTGGCTTTACAGCATTTCATGATGAGTAATTAGCATGGAATTATCTTACGGCAGGCTCCTTGGTGTAAAACGCCGGTGTACTTTCTGTAAATAGCAAAATGTTACAATAAGAATTGTATTTTTAATCTAATCATGGGATTCTGCTGCAATATCCTGGGAGAAGTCATTAGTTCAGAAGAGCTTTGTTGTGTCTTTCTTCTTTTCATCTACTCTTCAGGGATTTCAGTTTTAGTTATCTTTTTCTTGACACGCTTCCTTCTATAGCACAAATCATATTGACTGACTAATGGGAACTCTCAGGGTCTTTTCTCCTTGTAGCCTACTTCCTGTGGTGTTATTGCACATACCTCAAGTTGATATTCAATCAAATACTGTTCATTATTTTGCAGAACTGTATGTGTTTTGCAGTTGGCTGAGGTTAAGCGATTCATTGATGTTTATTGGCATTTTCAGGGCTCTATAATTGCCATAATGTTGATAGCTTTAAGCAAGTGATGTGTGTACATACATTATGCTGAAAGTCAAAGTGCACACTTGTTTTTGCACATCCATGCAGTAAAAACAAACAAACACACACACGTGCCTAAAGTGGTGGGCAGCACCTATCATTGGTACCTGGAAGTTAGGTGCCTTGCTCTAGGACACTTCAGTCATGTCCTGCTAAGGAATAGTGAGCTTTCAGTCCCTTACCACTAGGCCACATCTGTCAACCCAGCTAACAAAAAAATGTTGTAAGAACATTGCGAGAACATTCCATTTAGGTTATGCTAACATTTACAGAATGTTATGGTGTGGAGTTCTTGCTTGCTTATCAGAACGTTAGGTGAGAACTAGGGCTGCAGCTAACGATTATTTTAGTAATTGATTATTCTATCGATTATTCTTGCGATTAATCGAGTAATCGGGAAAAAAATAAATGAAAGAAATCAGGTTCTGCAATAACTACTTAAGCTTATTTTAAAAGTAATAGAAATACACAAAAAATAACTTTAAAGCTTTTTAATTAAACATTTTATTGCTTAAAATACAATAACAGCCACCAGTTCAGGTTCAAGTTTAAAACTCTTGCTTTTTTCAAAATCAAAACAGAAGAGAAATACATTTTTAGAAATCACATTAAAGGTAAAAAGCAAACATAAATTAAGGCACAATACAGTAAACATTGCCTTTTTATATATTCTACTTTGAATTTCAAGTCTGTGTGAAACTCTTGCTTTTTTTAAAGTGCAAA
>BRDA01070210.1:0-22706 GCA_036984385.1 Crenuchus spilurus
TTCAGTTTTTATTCACAATTTGTTTAGTGTACAAGTGTTAGTAGGGTACTAACCGCGACCCTGATAAGGATTGAGCAGGTGTGATAATGGATGTATAGATGGATGATTATTGTTACCACTATTATTTTTATTATTATTATCATTATTTTTGTTTTATTATTATTATTATTATTATTACAATTACTAATACTACTGTTATTATTACTACTATTGTTGTTATTGGTGGTGGTAGTAGTAGTAGTCTTATTTAAATATCTAATTATTTGTTGATTTGTAGGTTTATAAATTACTGTATTTTGTTTATGAAAACATGCAAGATATATTCAAGTCTCTCTCTTTCTCTCTCTTTCTCTCCCTACAGCCCACACATCATCCTTTCCAAAATGCTAAATAGGATTTGTGCAAAAATGGCCTGAGTAGGAGATGTAGATTTGGTGATTTTTCACAGTTTTGTGGGTTTGTGAAAACATGGCTTGAATGAATGGCTGCATTTTGCATTCATCGCACACTGTGTTACAGATTTTTTATGAAAACATATGTGAGCTAACAGAGCAGCTATATCATGCATGCAGCAGGTCTCTCTCTGCATTAGGCCCCAATTACATAAAACAGAGAACGTGATTAGCCAAGTGAAGCATAGCAAGGCTCTTTGCTTCAGGGTGACCAGAGCACTGACACATGGTGGGAGGGGTGGAGCATACTTGAAGCACATGGCCTGTATGTGGCCTGTATGTTTGAAGAGAGTTTAGGTAGTGAAGCAACACTGGATGGAAAGGATCTGGAAGATTACTGACCCCAGAACACACTGTAAGGCTAATGAGCCCACAAGTTAGGACCCATTTTAAATTGCCCTGTTTCTTTTGCTCCTACCAGCAACCATCCACACAGTACACAGCACTGCAGTCATGTGTTAAGATTATAGTTTGCATGAAAACGCTGCTACAGAGAACAGGGTATTATCAAAGGACTACACATACAACTACGATGGCTGATTTACTATTAACCTATTCGGTACAGGTATAGGTAATGTCCTATTTCTGCCTTTTAATGTACTCTTCTTTAAACGCTTAAACTCTATAAAATGACCAGAGATTCCAGACTTATTCCACACTCTTATACCTGAAGAATAACTCAACCAGTTTGGATTGAACATTTACATTTACAGCATTTGGCAGACTTTACAGATACATGAATAGGAATATTCACAAACTTGACTAGGTTGTGCAGGTTCCTCCTTCAACATTCCACAGATCCAACTCTTCCTAACTCCGGATGCCAAACAGGTTCTTGCCCAGTCTCTCATCATCTCATGACTTGACTGCATCAACTCACTCCTGGCTGGTCTTCCTATACGAGCCATCAGGCCCCTGCAGCTGATCCAGAATGCAGCTGCTCGACTGGTCTTCAATCAGCCCAAGTTCTCTCACATCACCTCACTGCTGTGTTCACTTCACTGGCTTCCTGTAGCTTCTCACATCAGATTCAAAACCCTGATGTTCCCCTACAAAGCAAGAAATGGACCAGCCCCACCCTACCTAATGGCAATTGTCAACTCTCGAGCCTCACCTCAAACACTTCAAGCTTCTACTTTGTAGTACGACTCGGCTTGACCCACTATCCTTCAAGACACGTGGAAGACCAGCATCAAGACTCTTCTTAATGGAATGAAAACACTTTTGTACGTCGCTCTGGATAAGAGTGTCTGCCAAGTGCAATAAACGTAAATGGAATATGCTTCAAATTTGTCACTTTTATAAATACTATAATGAAATGAGTAATAATAAGCCAAATGGTAATTGCATTGTTCCAGTCTGATTGAATGCATGCTTGTTCAGAAACTGTTGCAACCCATGCAACAATAAAAGCAGCACATTTTAGCACACAGAATGCTGCAAATCCAAAGGTTCATCAATTTTAATGTGATCAGTGCACATGCGTTCACAACAACTACTCTGGGGGTTGATTATATGTGACCCCGCCAGGGAAAACCAGGCCAAAGTCACTGTGCAACTTATTGAGATATTGTGTCAATATGGTGTTACTCACATTAGCGACAAAACTTAGCCACTCTGTATTATTGCTGTAAATGAAAGATAATAGTCTCAGATATCTATCGTAGTACTTTGTACATATTTTTGATCAAAAGCAAAACTTAAATTCACAAAAAAGTTGTTTTGAAAAAAACAAATTTTGTAAAAAAAGAATGACTTTGACCTGGTTTTGCCTGGCGGGGTCACATATGGTTAATGCTTGAAACTTCTGTTTGAACATGCAGACTTTTAAGTGGTCATTGGAATGTACAAAAAACTGCCATAGGTTATGCTTACAGCATTGAAAGCCATTGGGTGTAACAAAATGGTAACACCTTTATCTCTGAGAAAACACAGATGCACATAGCTGAGGTGCCACACTGACCATTTCCCACAACATCTTATGTTCATTTCACATACTTAAGACTTTCAGCGATACAGATCCAAAACAAAAACAGCACAGCTTAGTCGTAGATATGTCACTGATTGAAATTCAGTTTAGTTTTATTATTATTGTTTTTTTTAAAGTACCTTATGATAAGTATGTATATTACCAAAAAGGATACAGTTGTTTACATAAGTTGTGTATATAACATTGTTAACAATGTTATGTATATATACATAGTCATATCAGAATATTATGATGATCTGCTTCAATGGCTCTATGGACCCCCACAGTGCAGGTATTATTTAGGTGGTGGATCATTCTCAGCACTGCAGTGATGTGGTGGTGGTGGTGTTAGTGTGTTGTGCTGGTATGAGTGAACAAGACACAGCAGAGTTACTCACTGTCCACTGTATTCAATTTACAGATAGATTGAAGGTGTGACGTGCAGTGAGAATTTACTGAGATGCATAAATATTTTGCAGGTAATTGTGCAGTGATGTATCATCACATCCAATGAATAATAATCTCAAATGTATTCTCAGAGCACATTTAACTCCCAGGAGTCTAAGGGTATTTCAGACACTCTGATGAAGTCTGACATGGCTTGACATTTTTTTAATTACACCAATCTAAATTATTTTGTTCCAAAGTGTTACACAGGCTTTTGCTCAGCACAAACAGAGCAACAACAGTGTCAAAACAGTAAGAGTGTCATACATCTATATTGTGATTAAATATCCTATAAAGTTCTCAGATGTGCTGATATATTGTGAAAAAAACACTCTAAACATTTCTAGCCAAGACTTTTGAGCTCAGAACTGAATAAACAGAGGTGTTGGTTGCACACTGGTCATTACGGTTTTTAGAAATTGTATGTGGTTTTATTTCTAAAGCTTAAATGTTTTCCTCAAACATTAACCCTACATTGAATAATTATGAGATAGGTGTGAACAATCAGGTGAGAGCTCTTTGTTCAATTCACATTCACCGATTTCAGGCCACTGGAACTGACAAATGGAATGTGTGGAATTGCCATGTCATTATCATATGAATGTCAGATTGCGTCTTTTTACGTAAAAATATGTGCAGCTGTCTGACTCGCTCTCACAGACGTGTCTCTGCTTATTTAAGCTCCTCTCACAAGGATCTTTCTTTCATTAATATGCTGCTGACTCCAGATGGTTAACAAATATTATAACATTACAAGTACAAGTTAACAACAAGTGACAGTAGCTTGTGCCTTGTAAACAATGAAAACTGTTATTAGACACTCCTTCCTGGTTGGTCTTCCTTATAGATGTAAAGTCAGAGACAGGAGTTCATCTGTTGTTGCAGAGTTCATGTTGGTTAGTCCTTTATTGGTGATAATGCCCTATTTTCCTGTGATTTCACTTTAGCAGCACAGCAGCAGACAGCACAGCATGCTTTAGCACACCACCACCATCTCAGTGTCGCTAAAGACGGCTTGATGCTTGATGTGTTTTTGGCATTTGATCAAGTTTATTTCTTGTGACATGCTATGAAGCATTGCTGATTTGCATTCAGACACAAGCAAATAGCATTTGTAGTGACCTCTAGTGGATGTTTTTAACCTAACATGCCTCTACTGATCGGTAGAGATGGCACAACTAGGTTCAGTACCTTCCTTAATAAGCTTTATTGACTCTAATGTACTCTGCCAAAAGGTAGAATTGCAAAACTCATTTAACCTTTTCCTAGCATTGTTATCCACATTGATGACTTGTTGATGGTGGGTTTATGCGTGACAGCTCTCTTGTTAATGGAAGCATGCTTTGAATAAAAAGCATAAGCTGGTAAATATTCAGTGCAGTCATGACGGAGGTGAGGTCTGTCAGTCAGCTGTGTGAGTGATTCAGTGTCCCCAGTGACGGATGGGTTATTGGAAAGGCGTTTTTCACTTTTGTCGCCTGCCGGTCCAATGGCCAGAATGCAAATGCCACGGATGCACAGAAGCACAACACTAAAGCCACCCAAGACTAGTTTGTGGGTGGGAATGTCTTACTTAGGTTATGCTATATGTTATTCTTGAACACTTCCACTGAACAAAGGCTTCTGAATCTTAATAATAAAGAAGTCCCATGTCAGCTCCTGTGCCTCATTCACCACATTGCCCAGACTTCTGTCTTTGTTTTCTTTTTGTGCTTACTTTGCTGGAATAAGCTGGACCTGGTCACCCATGAAGTATATTAACTTCTATTTTTCTGCTGTGCTGATATTATGCAGACTAAATAAAAATCTGTTATTGTTTTTACAATTTACATTATTTAAAGTAGCACATGAAATGGACAGCAGTGATAATATTGCCAGTTGTAGCAATATATGAACATGTTATGTAGGGAATTCCTCAGTAGGCAAAATGGACCAGCTCCCTTCTATACAAGGACTTGAGCTGATGTTTGAAATCTTTTCTTGTAGCAGTTACTGATGTGAGATGGTGTTGGATGAGACTCTAGATACAGTTACTCTGATTCACTCACTATGATTAAGCTCAGCCCCATTAACTATTGCCGCACATGAGAGCCCGACATAGGAAATGGGACTGATTGCTCTCCATTTGCGGTAAATGACCATAATCTGAGTCAGAAATGACTGCACCTGCTCACACCCAGCTTTACATGGTTTGCAGTATCTCAGATGCTTTAAACTTTTTTATAAACATTCTCAGACTGACTGTACATCAGCTGTTTTAGACTCTATAGTTCTGTTTGACATCAGAAATTTCTTACTTTTTACAGCTTACAATATATTCAATATACTACAATAATCTAGAATTTTTGGGGATCTACAGAACCAACACAGTCTCACACAAAAATGTCACAGGGGTGACTTTCTCAAGTACCGCGCCCGATCGTCTACCCAGTGACGTATTCTGCTCATTCGGAAACCCCCAGATTTTGCGTCATCAGCCGAGTGCAGCCAAACGTCCGCCATATTGCTACCTAATTAGTTGGCGCTTGGTGGTGCATCGACAGTTATAACACCAACATTTGCCAATTCCATCTGCTCCAGTATAAATGCCAATGCCTTGGTTACGTTCCAGCGCTATAAAACCATTTAACCCACTTATGTGAAGAGTCATAACTTGCTTAGCTTATCTAGGCTAGCATTAGCTGGTTATCTTATTGCTAAAATAGCACTAGCTAGTTAGCTTATCGCTCATACAAACAGCGCAGGCGTCTGCGGTGATCCCTGTTTATCCATGCATCTTAAGTAACACCCTGTTAATGAAAAATCCATCCATCCATCCATTATCACATCCGCTTAATCCTTATCAGGGTTAATTAAAAAATATAAATTTGAAAACACAAACAGTAAAGCAATATGGCGGACGTTCGGCTGCACTCGGTGATGACGCAAAATCCGGGGGTTTCTGAATGAGCAGAAAACGTCACTGGGTAGACGATCGGGCGCGGTACTTGAGAAAGTCACTCCTGCGACGTTTTCATGTGAGACTGTGTTGACAGAACAGTTTTCAATCTTATTTAAAAATTATTATACTATAGGTTATCGTAGAAAAGAACTACTGTCTTTATTTTGTCTGTAACTGTGGAGGAGACAGGATGCAGTGTAGTTTCAAAATCGAACAGGCTTTATTACAAAACACAAACTAAACACTATGGCTGTGACTATGAAGCAAAAACACATGGACGACAGACATGACATGGTGACAAAACATTGACTCACAATAACAGATACACCAGGTAGCTAAATAACAACGTAATTAGACATGGGGTGACGTGGCAGTGACATGACGTAACTGGGATAAAGACACATGGCAGACGTAAACAAACGAGGCACGTGGAGAGAAGATGGGACAATGCAGACGTAAACAAACAAGGCAGTGCAGACAAGATGGCACATGGCAGACGTAAACAAATGAGGCAGTGTAGACAAGATGGCACATGGCAGACATAAACAAATGAGTCACATGAAGACAAGATGGCACATAGCAGATGTAAATAAATGAGGCACGCAGAGACAAGACAGAACATGGCAGATGTAAACAAATGAGGCAGTGTAGACAAGACGGTGCATGTCAGATGTAAACAAATGAGGCAGTGTAGACAAGATGGCACATGGCAGACATAAACAAATGAGTCACATGAAGACAAGATGGCACATAGCAGATATAAACAAATGAGGCATACGGAGACAAGATGGCACATGGCAGACGTAAACAAAGAGGCACACAGAGACAAGATGGCACATGGCAGACAAACAAATGAGGCATACTGAGACAAGATGGCACATGGCAGACGTAAACAAAGAGGCACATGGAGACAAGATGGCACATGGCAGACAAACAAATGAGGCATACTGAGACAAGATGGCACATGACAGACGTAAACAAAGAGGCACATGGAGACAAGATGGCACATGGCAGATGTAAACAATCGAGGCACGAGGAGACAAGACGGCACATAGACAAACAAATGAGGCATTTGGAGGCAAGAGGGCACATGGGAAATGTAAACAAACAAGGCAAGTGGACAGAGCTGGGGTCTGGGAGGAGGGTAGTGGTGGTAGGGTTGCCTTATTTAACATTTGATGAACCATCATTTTAAGCATCATGTAGAACCCTTGTTGGTAAGAGTGGGGTAGACTCTGAGCTTATGCCAAATAGAAATGAAAAATGTATTCATTTGCATTAGTATAGGTCCGTTTATGGCCCCACAATTACAGTGCATGTTAAATATCTGGTTTGCACTTTTATGTGCTTAGCTGTCAGTGATTAATGCTTTACACAAGAAGGAAAAACAAGAATTAGCACAAAGCAGCCCTTAGTGTGCTCTCGAATGGACTCTTTCTGGCCATTCACCAAGACTTTAGACATTCCTTTTTAACTCCCTCAACTCAGACATGCCCAAAACAATTAATGAAGTTTAAAACTTGGTTAAGAAGTATATTTGTCTTTTATTTTAAGTGGAAGTTTCACTCTACAGTCAAAGCTTTCAGCATTGGCAATATTCTCTGTTCTTGACAGTGTTGTTACCCAGACGTTTCCTGTGTGTGACTCTCAAGTTTTAAATAAAGTGAAATATTATTTTTTGGGTAAGTTTCTGACTATATGTTCTTTCTTTCTAAGCTCTCTTATTATACTTGACTGCTCAAACCTACAACAAAAACATGTGAAAACATGTATGCTAATTACATTTTGGCTTCTCAATTCTGCAGTATATCATATAGATTCATATGTTTTTATTACCATTCTGATCTGTTGTATAAATCCATGTGAAAGCAACAACTTTGGTCAGACCACTTGCCTATTGGCCTTTTTTAATGGCTAATTGAAAGCAGATGGGTCAGTGGTGAGCAGGATGGCTAGCATTATGCCGAGTAGTGCAGTAATCCGTTGTTGGCTCTCAATCATAGTTCATTCATCATCATTTATTCTATGCCACTGCTGGGAATTCTCATTTTTTATACAGCCCACTAATTTCTGAGATAGTAATCATGGTTTGAACTTTCCAACACAGCTAGTTTAAGCGATGAGGCTAGCTCCATGTAATTTGCTGAGATTCTGTTCAATCAAGCCTTTAGACAGTGAGGGAGATCTTGCACTCCCCCAAAATGTTTAATTGGTTCAGCACAACTGTTCCCTCATAATTATTGCTTTCAGAAGCTAGTCTCATAATGATTGCTTTAAGAACTCCTCCGCATCAACAGGCAGAGATGCTTGAAGTTGTGCTGAAGTCAAGTCACAGATCTCTGAAGCCTCAAATCTCAAGCAGGTGCTGCCGACTGGTACATAAATAGTCAGATGCAATCAAATGTGGTCACTATCAGACTGAATCTCAAGACATGAGGAGGTTTGAAAAAGGGTAGGTTCTGGTTTTGGCCAACAGATGTGTTTAGTACATCTTCTCACTGTTGTATTTGCTGGGAATGTTGCTGCATTTTGTAATGAATGTAAAAGTGTAAGAATTTAATTAAAAGGTGTATTTATCGATTTTCATTTCTTACAATGCACAGTCACTTTGATCTTTCTGTACTTGTGCTGCTGTAATACTGATAATAAATAAAGTGATTCATCCATCCATCCATCTATCCATCCATCCATCCATTCATCCACCCATCCATTCATCTAAATACCATATTGAAAAATATTTAAAATTGTATTACCCATGTGGTCTTCTTTTGATCCCTTTTGATGTTCTCTCGTCTTCTGTCTTTTGTAGACACCACCTTCACTGATTAAACCTAGACATCTGGCCTGTTTTTTATGTTACTTTGCAATCTGTTGTTTTAACATACAGTGGAATCAGTGGTATAGTCAACTTTTTTGGGAATAAATTTTGTCCCACTTATCGTTCATCCACCCGGTTTTCACTGACATGCAGCTGATTTCACAAAGACAAAGCATCCACACACACCTTCAACAGTTTTTGTTTCTCATTGTTTTCTTGTTGATAATGCTCAAAACACATGACAATGTGTCACACTAAAGCGACAGTGCATTAGCATCTGAATATGGGTCTGAAAACAAATAGCAGCTGAGAACAGATGTACAAAACTAATTCTGCTACATACCGGCACTCTCTAAAACAGAGCGTAAACCTGTAAGAGTGATGTTAAATGTTCATTTATCCATTTCATTAGTTTTTAGTATTTATTTATCAATGTGTTATATGTGTAAAACTATAGTTATTCTAAATATAATGTGTTTTTGTTAATATTTTGTAGTGTCTGGAACAGATTAATTGGATTTACATTATTTTTATCGGAAATATTGCTTCAGTTATCAGTTTTCAGTTTGTTTCTGTTATCATCAGACACTTTAGAACAGATTAATGATGAAAACCGAGGTTCCATGGTATATATTTTTTGTAACAAAGTGTTACTTTTGGCTGTCCCTTTAGAACAGTTTTAAGGTTAACACAGATTAAACAGAAGCCACTGTTTCTTAAGACAGTGCTACTTTTCTCTTCAGCTTTATCTGTGAAGTAGATTTCTTAGTGGATTGTGGAGGGGACTATTTTACTCTTTAGCCTCTAGGGGTTTGCAGTCCAGTTGCTATATCATTCTTATTCTTCTTAGTGCTCTCCTGGGCTCTGGTTCCTGGTGTCCCTGTCGGGGACCATTGAACACTTGCCAGTTGGGCTAAGTGCATGTTTGTGAGGTTTAACCATTTGTATGCTGTGGAGCACTGCATGTACAATAAAGCCAGCTGCGTGCAGTCTTACTGCTAATAGTTCATTGGCATTCTCCACATATTTCTTGCACTGAAAGCAGAATATTATAATGCATAAGTGTGGCTTATGTGCTGTGTTACACTTTAGGGAGAGCTACTGCTTTGAGATTTAAATTGAAAAATGCTCTTAGTAATTTTCTGAAACTATTTTACAACCATTTCCTCAGAGACACCAAGTTTTATATGAAATTGAGTCATTGTTTGTTTCAGACCACAGATTGCAGTAGATGAACCTCTGTGCTTAGAATTAATATGGACTGCAAAGTTGGTTTAACACAACAATTATGTTTAAACACTATGAAGCCTGTATGTATAAGCCATTCTAATGTGATTATAACTCTTGGTAATAATGCTTTATAAACATGCCAGTAAACTCTAATAATGCATCATAAGGCTCTAATTATAACTCAGGATTTGATGACATATCATTAATGTTATAACATGTTTATAATTGGATATCATTGTATTATTGTAATATATAAGTATAAAGTTAATTGTAATTAAGCCTTTATAACAGCACAAACCATTTTTTGTTGATAATGCATTACATGATCTATCTATCTATCTATCTATCTATCTATCTATCTATCTATCTATCTATCTATCTATCTATCCATCCATCCATCCATCCATCCATCCACTGACCTGCACTCTTCTATACTGTGTTTATTAATCCCTTATTCCTTCCTTAGAGTTCCATTCATCACTCAACACTGCACAGCCATGTTGTGTTATTGCTATTGAATTCTTAGCTACAGTATTAATGGCTTTTATGCTGTATTATGCTAAATATTTGGACTACATTATTAAAACCAGGAAGGCTTCTATTAAAAGCCATACTTCTTTGTTCTAGTATGAATCAGTGCTGCATAAGGACCAATGTACCAAGGCTGAGAATGAGTGGGGTGCATTTTAAAGGGTGATTATGCTCTAAGTAGAATTAGCATATCCCATATTAATGCACCCTGCAATCTCCATTCAAATGAAAGTGAGTCAGCTTATTATTCTCTGGACACTGTAAAGTGATACAGTGGTTTTGACGTTCTGAGTTTTATTTAAATCCTGATAAGCTGCCTACATATTGGCTGAGGCTGTACAAACAGCAGGGTCTTAGCTGATATGACAAGACTATCTTATTGTGCCTTACACACAGAGAGAAAGGTCAGATATTTCTCTTTTAAACTAATTACTCATCCGTTCAGTGTGAGTCCGTTTTCAGCTTATCAATCTGTGGTCTAATACTGAGACGTTTTTATGACCCACTTTTATTTTGCAGCAGTATTTTTGCTTTAAAAGGAGCTTTCATGGCTGAATGCTGTTACACTGGAATGCTTACATATCAAAAGTTTGTAACTCAGCCACAACATCTGAGCATCTGCAGCTAGTTGCATGAAAGTTTCACCATCAAAATCTACATGAAGCCTCCTGCAACATTATAAAAACACTATATGAAGCCTTCTTTCTTTGACATTGTCTTTGCTTTGAATTCCTTTCAACATACAAATCCTTTATGTTCTGCATGTCTTCAGGATACAGCCAGTGTGCTCAGATAAAATTATGTAATCCAGACACATTCAGCTGTGTAGGAACAGTGATTAAAGCATCCAGACAAGTGACAAGACAAGCAGGACATAAGCAACACTTAATTTGTATCTTAAGCATCCTAGCTCAGTGGAGATGCTCGGTAAACATCGTAGCCCTTTCTGCAGGCAGACTAACTAGTACTTTTGACTCTCACCAGGCATCAAGAGTGAGCAGAGGCAGCAATTTGCTCCACCACATTGTACCTTTTAGCTTGGTAAAGGAGTATCTTCTGTGTCCTCCACTCTGAGATGTTTCAACCTCTAAACCTTCCATGAAGGAGGCAAAATTACATTTTCTGGCTGTTTGTTGACTATTGCAGGGTAGCAATTTCTTTGCACTGCCGTTCTCATATCTAAAGAAATAAAAAAAGGTTATGAATGTGCATATAATGAGATTTTCCTCAGATGCAATACACCTTGTTTTTGTTATTGTTATTGTTTTTGCTGTTGCAGTTCTGTTAACCCTGATACGTTTTTTAATTCAGGAAAGGACCACATTGGAAATGTCATAAGCCTTTTTGTCTTATCCCTGACTCTCTGTTTTATGACAGGGATAAAATATGAAATGGTCTCATAAGATCAATCAAAATGTAATTATGCTGTCAGTGTTGAAAAGGGTGGAGGAGTCGGATGCAGGTGGTGATGAAACTTCTTTATTTAACATAATACTCTAGACTATGAAACAAAACTAGACAAAGATGACTATGACGATATTAGAATGATGAGCTGACAAAACATTGATGGACGAGGACTGAGACACGAGGGAGCCTTAAAACCAAACATAATTAGAACAGAGATTATGGAACAGGGCTGTGGGATCATGTATTCTGTACTGACAAGTCCAAACAAATGATATTTTATTATAAAGAAATACAAACTACACACTGTGACTGAAAACAAAACAATGCTATGGCTGAATTGAAACAGACTTACACAAAGTCACGAACAGAAACAACATTTAATGACTGACGATGACTCTAGACAGGAGTAAACTTAAATAACAAATGTAATCAAAGGGGAATGCACAAGCAGGGTTGTGTGATTAGACGAGACAGGTGAAAGATACAATGATATATAATGAAATTTCCCTCAGAAGTGGTTCTTTTGTTATTTTTGTGTATAACACAGTCCTGTTGTTGAACGATCATTATAGCAATGGCTTCTCAGTCTCAGTTTACTCACCGTGCATCTACTTCAGGATTCTCCTTTGCAGTTGAAGTGCTATCAAAATTTTGTCAAAACCCAATTCATTGTCTTGTCTTCCTGCGAAGGGCTCAAGTGAACAAATGAGTCAGGCCATGTGATGTGACTAAAATATGATGTGACATTTCTTTGCTTTTTTTCAACAATGGCTCCTTTTCATGCTTCACCTTCTCAGGGGAACAATGCGTACACTGGTGGTCTTTCCCCCTTACTAGAAAAGATTGGGTTCTCATGGCAACTGTGCTGAATAGAGTGATTGTGGAAGTGAAAGTTCACCGCCATTTACATTCTGTTCTTAGAGCTGCCTGGACGTCCAGGGTATCTTTTTTTTGGGCTGCCATCACTGCCAGGCTTTACCATTCACTACAAGTCTTTCTGAAAATAAACACCACAGAGATAGCAGTGAGTGGGATGACGCTGGCGGAAATTACGACTGCTTATTGCCTCTTGTAGAAGCTAGACTCAATTAAGAATAATTACATTAGTCCTGTAATGAAAAGACCCACACTTCTGTTAGATTCATAGAGTGTGATTTCAGCCCTGCTCTTTGCTACTGTCTGAGTTACATGTGGAGTGAAAAATGGGATGTATTCATTTTTTTTCTTCTATAGCTCTGTCTGTATCTGTGTGTAATTCACTTACACTTCTTGGTCACTGTATTTGTTTTCATTACCCCCATCTTTCTTCCTCTGATTAACTGAATAATGTATAGCTTTCATTTTCCTTTTGTACACTTTGAAATGTTATAATGCATCTTGTGATTATACATTGAGTTTCAAATTGTACTTTTATAGTGAAGTTCATAAGATATTGAATTAAATTAAATTAAATTAATTGTTTTTATGGCGCATTTAGTCTACAAGAATACTGCTTTGTTATTTAACACAGATTGTGGAATTAAAACATATTTTTGTATTAATCATCTGTATACATTGCCCCAGAGGTAACAGGGTTCTCTCAATGGTGGTCCTATTTCCTCTACTTCTATTTGCAGGAACTCAATCCGTCAACACCTATCTGATCCTGCACTCTAAAAAGAGATTTTTTAAGGGTTCTTCAGTAAAGAAAATGGTTCTATAAAGAGCCATGAACACTCAAGCTTATCAAGAGTTCTTCCCATGGTGAAAGGGTTTTTCAGATTGATGAGGAAAGTGTTGTAGATGGTTCTATACAGCCCCCAGAAGGGTTCTGCTGCTGTTGCGATGTCAAGGTTGACTGTCTCCAGTGATTTTATATATGAATACACTGTCAAATCAAAATATTATGACCATCTTAACCATTTGTCTACTCTGCAAGCCCAGACATAACAGTGTCCACTCAACAGAGATCACTGACACTCTTCTTGTTGCTCCTGTGTTCATTATAGAGGTTAACTGGTCCACTGTGGTGTGTCAATTTCTCTGTACCACTCACCAATCAGTCGATATTCCTCTCTGGCATCAATGGCTTTTGGGGCACCACTGTTATGCCTTTGGGAGGCACTCAGTGTAGAAGTCCATTCTCAGTACGGCTTCATTATGGCATCTCTAGAACCACAAGTTAGTGGTTTCTGAGATGCTACCAACCTTCACCTGGTACCAATGATGATGCCTTTTTGGATAACAGTCAAATCAAGTCCGTTACTCATGACAATCTCTTTACACTCTGCTACAAATGACTGGTGTGCTCAGCAAACCCTGTCAGGTGGCATCTGTGGCCATTCCAATCAGGGATGTTCATAATATTCTGATTTGTGTAAAACGGGATGTCGTATGTTTAATATCAGATCATACCTTACATAATGTTATGTTTATGTTCATAAAGCTTGTTTATAAAGGCAGAGAAATATTCACACAAAACTGGCCACTGTTATTTGTTTGAACATTAGTAAACACCCAGTTTCATGTACAGTTCAATTTACATAATGAATGTTCATAAGAGAGACTTTTCCCATGCACAGAGTTTAGGCTTGTATGCTAATAGCACACAGGTTTGTTAGTACATTGGGTCCTGTGTGCAGTTTCTTTAAGAGTAGATGTATCATCTTTAAAACTAAGTTTTAAGCTCAGCTTAAGTTACTTTAAATATCCTATTTAAGGATTTAAAAACAGACATAAAGCTAGAAAATGCACAAAATTGTTTCTGCACCATATATTACGTGTTGTATTCTATACTAAATCCCATTCTGAGCAGCCAACGGGTGTATTATGTTTGCATCAGCACTTCTAGTGTTGAAGTAACCAAGTGTAGAATCTAATTAAACTATTTATCATTCTGTGTGGGCTATCTGACCTCCAACTTTCCGACTTAGTACAAACAAAGAGTTGTGATTGAATAGGTGAGTTGCATTCATAAGTGATTTTCAAGCTTCTTCTTTGTTCCATTTGGCAGAAATTTTAAACAGTGGTACATTTTCAATGCCGACAACATTTATTTACATTCTTGTCACCTCCTTGCTTTGCTGCACAGTCTTAAATGCTGTGCTTGGAGAGCATTGTTTCAGCTTTTTACTTTTTATGAGGATGTCCTGGGACAGCTGAAGCAAATAGTGAATCGTTATTGAACCAGGAAGCATGACATCTCTTCATTAAGAGCATCTTTTGTATCATGACTTCAATGCCAAATACAACTGCACGCCAACCATTGTGTATCATAGCACAGAACTATTCTTTTGCCATTTATTATGTAAGGGCTTTCTAGCCGTTTTGCATCATAATTCATTCTTGCAATTCAAACTGTTTGCTTTTCTTGGCTGCAGATCGTAATTGCATGTCGCCAAGCTGAAACTGTAGCCTCCCTAAGCTGAGCATTATCAACTATGTATTAACTAAGCGTGCATTTCCTACTGGCATGCTGGAAGCTTGTGGACTGCAACAATAACTCAACAGTTAGCAGCTAGCTACATAGCCTGCTGTTAGCTAGGATCGCTGTCAGGCTGAGGTGATGTTTGGGTGGGTTCAAACAGGCTGCTGCTGACAGTCTGAATAACTGTTATGTAACTTTGGGCTTAGGAGGCCACTCTATGGCCTTACAAAGTTGAAAGGCATTAGCACGTTACACACACACACAGCTCAAATGACTGCACTCGGGTAGATGACGTTGACACGGTAATGAATGGTTCACACAAGAAACATACAGCTTGTCCTGCAGTTTCAGAATAATGAGGCAAAGTCAGCCCACCTTATGTCAACGTCTGGATTGTTTTATTCCTTCTCCTCACAGCTCCAGCTAAGACATGTTGGCTCTCAGCCCTCTCTGGATTGAGATGCCTAATTGGGTGTTGGAAGCTATAGTTTTATGCTGATCAGCAATCAGCTTTATGATGTGTGTGTGTGTGTGTGTGTGTGGGTGTTTAGGATTGCTGAGGAATGTTCAAGATGGAAACTGGCCCTAAACCAGAACATTTAATTGAATTGTTCTGTTTCAGTTGAAAGTATTGGCAGTGTGGACCATTGAGGTATTATAAGACCTCCGTAGAGTCATTAGTATTAGTGGCTCTTCATTTTAATAGTGCATGTGACCCCTGAAGTGTGTTTATTGTGCTATGCTTCATTAAGCATCAAAATATGAGCAAAGAAATGTGAGCAATTCATGGAATGTGGGTGACCATGGTAGTCAACAATGAGTTAACAGCAATGACTGCTGGATATTATCTTCCACACACTGGTATGACAACAACCAAGGCCTATGGCATCAGGCAGGATTATTTGACATGACCGTTACTCACTCTGGGTCACAGTTGGGCACACAGCATTTTGAATGGAACTAAATGTGGTTAATTCTTTGAATAGTCTACTATTCGTAGTTGGACACCATTGGAGTTGTCACCGTAGAGTCAGTTTAAACATATATCTGGAACCAATTTCATGGTTTCATATTATTGATAATATCCATCCATCCATTATCCTAATACTGATCAGGGTCAAGGTTAATCAATGTTGTCTATGTTCTTGCATCATTGATACAATGTTATGATAAGGTTCTGTACCTGCTGGGCCAGGACAGGGTGTCAATCCGGTCCCCAAGACCTCAGCGCTGAACAAAGGTGTGAAAACTTGGCATAACACTGTACTATAGTCATGTATATAATATATATCCTGTCTTGATCAAACTCAACTCTGTTTAACACACAAAGTAACACCATGAATGTCACTCTTAGTTTCATGCTGTTATTTACTGCATGTATTGTAGATTCAACTCATTAAACTTATTATTGTTCTGTTTAAACAAAATGGTACTTTCAGTCCCTAACAAGTACACATTTTCAGTGTTAAAGGGGCCATCATGGTCTAAAGCTAATCAAAACACCTGCTGGTCCTTCAGCTGTTTAAAATCTGTGATTGTTGAAGAGGAATATTATTATCAATACAAAGCTTTCCTGTTTATCAAATGTTCCTTGGAAACAAAGATAAGACTTGATGAAAACGATATAGCATTATTAAATATTCAGAAATATATCTCATTAAAGTGTCCACTTGTGAGACTTTTAAACTCCTGATTAAATATTGAACATGTTTAAGAATTAAATATTTTAATCATCCAACAGCTGTATATAAGTATTTAGTGAAAATGTTTACGTTAGAAGGATTTACACTTGCAGGAAATAAAATTTTCTGCGACTGCAATGATTATTTCACTTGATCACTTAAAGCAAGTAAAAATATCTTGAAATTATACTCATCTAACATTCTTTCTTTGTCAGTATCTGTGGCTTGTGGAGGAGACGGGATGCAGTGAGGGTTCAAAACATAAGGCTTACTGAAGCTGAGGCTATGACTTAGAAACGACAACAAGGACATGAAAACTAGAAACAGTGGAAAAATATGGTGGTGAAAAATCATCTATACTCGACTGTGGTGATGAACAATGACTAACAAGGACTGTGAAACATGAGGGAGCTAAATAGCAACTTGATTAGAATAGCAACATGGCAGGGCTGTAGAATGACGTAACTGGGGCTGGAGACATGATCAAGACAAGTGGACGATGTAAACAAACAAGCATGTAGACAAGACGACACATGGGAAACATGAACAAATGAGACACGTGGACAGAGGCGGGGCCAGGGATGAGGCAAATAAACGGACGGTTACATATTGTAGACATATTGCATTGTACAGAACACTTGATAAAAAATATTGTAAATTACAGTAATAGTATTAGTATGATTCATTATTGAATTACATGTAATTCTTTGTGAATTTAACATATTGAGGGTTATACATAACTGCAAATATTAGCTCACTGGTTAAGTCACAGATTTAAAATAGTTGTTTCTAAATAAGTGTTTCACTTCAATTAAAAAAAAAGGTTTTTCGCTCAGCAGGCTAAGACACTGACACTATGACCAGAGGATCACAAGTTCAAATCCTGGTCATGCTGTTTGCCATCAACACCCGGGGCTCAAGATAGCACAAATTGGCAGTTCTCTCTCTGGGCGGGTAGATGGCGCTCTTACTCTTGCTATCACTCACACATTGCAATTTTCGCAGGCGTCTACTGATTGGTCCATTCGGAGCTGGGAATCCTGTGCTTTCCTCCGAGCATGTTAGCCCAGTGACAGTGTATCAGCTGTAGTTTGAAAAGAGGTGGTGGCTGCATTACACGCAACGGAGGAGGTTTGTGCTTGTCTTCAACCTCCTAGAGTCAGTGACATTGCAAAATGATGGGGAGAGTCCTAATAGAGTGGATGAGCTAATTGGCTACTACTACATTGGGAAGGGGATAAAAATGGGCAAAAACAGAAATAAAATTATATAAAAAAAACTTTCAGCTTGCAGGTGGCCATGAAGGTTCAATTTTTCACTCTCAATATCTTTTGCTTGTGTTCTCAACTTCAAAGGCAGCCTCTGAGAGTAAAAGCCCCATTACATCTTTAATCTTACACAACTGCTTGAAAGAGAAAGATGAACCCAAGCTACTACTCTGTGTTTGAAGTTTCTAGGAAACCATTGCAGGCTGCTTCTTTTTCTGCAGGACCCTTTGCCCTGAGCAGTCTTGGATTTTCTCTGGTGCACTCATTGATGCTGTAGTGTGTGCTGCCTAGTCAGACTGGTCTGCTCACACTGCACTCATAACAGCCCTGAGAAAGTTGTATTGATCTCTAAAAGCTTTGAAAATATTTATGTGCAACAATAGTCAAAAAGACAGGAAAGTTAAGATGATACCAGTCCTATACTTAGCATCAATATTGGGCCAGTACCATCAGAAAATGCTGATCTGATTCAGTTGTGTTACACACTGGCCTGGGTTATGACAGAACTGCACTAACAGTAACATAGTAATGGGTATTTCTAATCTAAGAACAACAGCTAGGTAGCTAAGTTTTGTTTTGTATTATTGTTTTGTGTACAGTACCACATCAAAAATAGAATAATGTGAAAAAAATGTTCATAATGTCAGGATCCGTGCCCCTGCCCTTGTGTTTTGTCTCCCTCTTGTGTTCTGATCATGTACTACGTGCCCTTATGTGGATTTCCTGTGTCATTGTGTGTCATTGCGTCCAGCTGTCCCTCGTTTCGTGTAACCATTATAAGCTCTGTCTAGTCCTTTGTGCCTTGTCGGTCATTATTGATGATGTTGATGTTACGTTGTTGTTATCTTGGTGTCCTGAACGTTTTATGCTAACCCTGAGCCTAGTTAGAACCTTGTTTGTTCAGCCCTCGTGCTGCCTTTTGTTTTGTTCTGTCTGTGTCGTTAATAAACACCCTTTGTTTGCAAGATCTCCGCCTTCGTGTTCACCTTCTACCTGCCCCCCTTACACATAATTTAATTTAAAATGTCAAAACTGTCATATTTTATATTTATTACACATAAACTGACATATTTTAAGGCTTTTTTTTGTTTTGCTTTTTATCAGTTTGGCTTAAAGATCCTGAAAATCAAATTATTATAATATTTTTGAGATCAACATCAACAAAAAAGGCTTAACATTTGTCATGTAATTAATATAAAATATATGACATTTTTTTAATTCAGTTATTAACACAAATAAGCTTTTCCTCATCATGTTTGGAGTAGGGTTGCCATGATTAGTCGACTAGTCACGATTATGTTGACTATTAAAATAGTCGACGACTAATTCAATAGTCGATGCGTCGTTTTTGTTTTTTTTTTACTTTCTTTTTCTCTCCAAACTGCTGCGTTTTTCTCACCTTCCACTGCTGCGTCTGCCTTTCTGTCCTTGACGCGAAGTAGTGATATCCGGGGTAGCCCGTGGATGACGTCACAGGACGTTTGATACAGACAGGCTCTGCTATCATGGCTACCCGGCAGCGGAGCTCAAAAGAGTGGGATCATTTTAAGAAAATGAAAGAGAAACGTGTGCAATGCAATATCTACAAGTCAGAACTTGCCTTCCACGGCAGCACAACTGCGAGGCACCAGCACCTGAAAAGGAAGCATGTTGTGGCTGATTGTGACAATGATGAAGAGGGACCGTCATCTTGGTAAGCTAAATTGCTAGTTAGCTGCTAAAATGAGCGTAAACAGAGAGTTAATTTGCTGCTTACTCATATTTTAGCTGTAAAAGTTAACATTAGCGATGACGATTTGATTCATCAGCCTTAGAACACATTCATGTGTTTTCTGTAACGTTATAACAGCCATGTGTTTGAATAGCAATGCTAATGTTTTCTAACGTTACGTTTCAGTTCTACGTTTACACTTTATGCTAAACTGTTAAATAATTGTTTGTTGCAACAAGCTGCATATTTCATTAAAGGTTTAATGAACTATGATCTTAATTGTTTTTATTTTTAGTTAGCATAGAGCTGAAATCTAATGACGGTTATATAATAACAGCTGCATTCTAGTGCAATAAGATGTATGTTTTATAGTCAATTAATATATGATCCGATTAGTCGACTAATCTTAAATAATCGGTGATTAGTCGACTATAAAAATAATCGTTTGTGGCAGCCCTATTTTGGAGATACACTAGAACATTTGCACATAAACTAAGTTTCATGTCATGTCATGCCACACGCCGTCATCGCTTCGCGATGGTAGGCTGCACAGATGAGTCACTTCTCTCCAATGCCATCTGTCTCTGGTTGCTTGTACCTTTGATGAGCCAGTAGTACACTTCTCAATACCCATCCTGTCTCTCACAATGGGTACCGCGGACCTTTTTGTCCTGGGCGACGTCCGAGCCAGTATGGCATTCTTAGTTTTAGACTTCATTTGTGCTCTTTGGGATAAATAGACTGACTAAGCATCCCAATCTCTTGTCAGCCCTGCAGTCGACTCGATGTTGTGCTAAGTTGCACCTAGCATACACCTCATCATGAAAAATCAACATCCAGTGTTATTAGCAGTAAAGCAACATAACACTTAAAGTTGTAAGAACCATGCTGCAGCCCACAGTTCCAGGTCCCGTTGGATGTTGAATGTGATCGCTCTTTGTCTGGAACCTCCTCTTTGACCTTACCATCAAGGGTGGCCCTACCAGGAGCATAGCTCCAGATGGTATCGCTCTTAGATTCAAAGGTTCTCTCAAGCTTCTCCACCACGGCAAGGTAGCGATCTCAGGAGAAGAAACTAAGTTTTGTTGGAGTTAAATAACCTTTAAATCAGTACTTAAATTACTTACTTCACTTATTTTTTAGTTCTTATTAAATATTTATTTGTTTAAGGCAGAATCACTACTGGATGACTTAATTGCCCTCTGGGATTAATAGCCTTCCTTCTTTTCTTCCTTCCTTCCTTCCTTTCTCCCTTCTTTCCTTCCTTTCTCTTTTATTTCCTCCCTCCCTCTCTTCCTTCTTCCATTACTTACTTTCTCCCTTCCTTCATTCTTTTCTCTCTTACTTCCTCCCTTCCCTCCTTCCTCCCTTTATTCTTTCCTCCCTTCCATTCCTCCCTTCCTTTCTTCCTTTCTCCCTTCATTCCTACATTTCTGCCTTTCATCCTCCCTTCTTCTGCTGTTTCTGCCTTCCTTTATCATTTTCTCTTTTTCCCTTCCTTTCTCCTTTCCTTCTTTCCTTCCTTTCTCCCTTATTTCCTCCCTTCAATCCTGCCTCTCTTCCTCCCTTTGTTTCTTCCTTTCTCCCTTCCTTCCTACCTTTCTCCCTTACTACCTCCTTCCCTTCCTTCCTTCCTTCTGACCTTTCTCCCTTCCTTTCTCCCTTTCTCCTTTCCTTACCTTTCTCCCTTACTTCCTCCTTTTCTCCATTTCTTTCTCCCTCCCTGACTGAAGCCTTGAATATTGTACTAGTCTAGAATTGCAGACAGTGTTTTTCCTCACCAGGGCTTTTTTTTCATTTTTTGTTATTTCTTTGGTAACCTTTGTGGCTTGTACATGTGCAAAAAAAAACAGGATAACAGAAACGTAATGACCTGTTTATACACATATGGAGTTCAGGTCTAGAGTCCACTCTGTGTATCTACATTCTACACGTGAAATGGTCTTCATTTTAACAGCACGTGCACCATCTCAGTGATTGAGATGACAATCATGCTGGTTCTCAGTAATAGTGTTTTTACCTTGATGGCCTCTGCTACTTTGGTTCTGCTGTCAGATTTCTGTTTATGTCTTATCTCTTGTCATTTTGAGGTGGTTAGCTTGGACTCTGTGATGATGTAGTCAGTAAACTTAAAATGATTCTCCTTCTGACGATTACAACTGGGCAGAAAAATACAATTTGTGTTCATAATTCATTGAATGAGTTGCCTTTAAGTGCCGTGCATACTCTTAATTTCTCATACTGATGAACAGAGATGGTTTATGTTGGCAGTGCCATTGGTCTCATCAGTGGTATTTACGTAGTGGGGAGTTTTTAATCAGATGTTCTGCCCTTGGACATTTTCTTGTTTTGTTCTTTTTATCTGAGACAGAACAGAAGAGAAACGGTTGATTTGAGATCCAATACCTGGGTCTATTACAGTTTCAGGTCTAAATGATGCTGAAATAACAGAAATGAGGAAATAGTCCAGTGAAAAATTCTTATCTCATCACCTGCTCATCATGAGAAGCCTGCTAACTTTTTGTCTACTATGATCTACCATGCATTTTTTTTAGTAAGACAGCGCCTTAAAATATTGTCAATTTGTAATCAGTGTCAGTATGATGGGGTGCAGGAGGAGAGTAAGCAGCATGGGATCTAGAAACATGACTTTTATTAACTGTGGCTATGACTATGACAGCATACAAGACGTGATGGCATATAACTAGGGATGCCCCGATACCAATCCCAGCATCGGGTATCTGTCCCATACCACGTGCGCGTACTTGTAGTCGTATTCATAAAAGTGCTCCGATACTACAGGATCCGATACCAGCGTGATGGGAGCTTCGTTTCCTTCTAACA